>JAYEVD010000320.1:0-151145 GCA_036346405.1 Phyllostachys edulis
ATCATCTCATCACTACTGTCGCCTCCCCACCCCCTCTCTCTCTCTACAAGCTTAGGAAGGCGGATGTGCAACCAATTCTTAACAAGGTCACTGGTTGATTACTAGGTTGGAAGGCTGACATGCTCATGCCACGTGGTAGACTTGTGCTAGTAAAGTAGGTTCTCACGGCCATTCCTATTCATATTCGGTTCTCAATACTTGACATCTCATTTGCTATCAGCAAATTAAGTCATCTCACTTCTAATCCAGAAGATGATCACTGGGAGGCACTTGAGGTTGCGCTACTTGAGAGACACTCCATCTTATGGAGTTCACTATACTGGATATCCATTTGTATTAGAAGGGTATAGTGATTTCAATTTGATCTCTAATACGGATAAGATCAAAGCTACAAGTGGTCATGTGTTTACTTTTGCTTTCTAGTTTCATGGAAGTCTTGCAAACAGACCATATTGACAAGCTCAACTATAGAAGCAGAACTTGTAGCACTAGACACGGTCAATATTGAGGCCTATTGGCTTAGAGAGCTACTGTTGGACTTGCCATTGGTTGAGAAGCCAATACCAACAATCCTGATGTACCGCGATAATAAAACAATGTTGACTAAGGTTATGAGTACTAAGGATAATATGAAGTCCTCTAGACACATCGCTTCATCTATCAGAAAATTGAAGAACATCAGAGTGATTATTGTGAATTATATTCACACTGAGAAAAATCGGGTAGACCCTTTTACAAAGGGGCTAGCGCGGAAGACGATTTCCGTTGCGTCTATGCACATGGGAATGAGGCCCATTTCAGTTACATCACAATGGTAACCCTTATCTTTTCATCAGAGATCTCATGACTTAGGTAACAGGAAGCTGATGTTGTAACAAGAGAGTACATATTAATTATACCTATGTCCTAATAAACAAAGTACTTTTAACTACATAGAAGGTTGGCTTAAAGCCTTAATGTATTCTAATGTCCAAATGAGAAAAATGTATTAGCCTACAATATACCTACAATTAACACTACAACATGAACACCCCTTTAGCAACGCATACATGTGTTGTAAAAAATCCAAATAAGTGTTGTTATGGTATGTACCAATGCATTTAGTATGTGTTGCCGTAGCCAGTGTTGCAAAGGTCTATCACAACACATATCCAAGCGTTGGTAAGAGTTGGAAAAAGAATTGCAATGTAGCAACAGATATAATTAGGCTCTGGCAACACTTGTATGTGTTATTGTTTATGATAACCCAGTTGCTTTCATAATTCATTTTACAATGTTTATCTAGGTGCAACTATCGATTAATTTCTAGCCATGCAGATCTTACAACCGGCCAATGTGACCAAATTATTCCATATACACAAAACATAAGAACAATGATGGCACATAAACAAACAGACTTCATTTCATTGCTTGAAGGACATGATATCCATTATATTGTTTACATCATGATATCCATTATATTGTTTACATCATTAGTCACAATAAAATAAAATATGTTACACCCATATAGCCTGAAAATTAAAACTCTAGCTACTTCTGCCCATAAGTCAAATGTTTGTCTTCTTCATCACTCCTATGAATATCCAAATGTAGTAAATCTTCAACCAATCCTTTGGACCTGCAAAGACAATAGTTACTTACTGGTATCAAATTATAACTAACGAAACTAGATTTAGAGTGTTGGAATTTGAGTTAAGTAAAAGGAGGATTGATCTTGGACTCAAAGCTAGAAGATGAACAATGTGCATAGTATACCTTTGTTTATTCGGTCACAAAAAGTATACATCTCGCTTAGTTAAATTGGACAATCTTGACAAAACAATTAGAGTGGGTTGCTCGGTGATTGTAACAAGTTCATATTATAAAGAAAAATTCAGACAAACCAAAATTCCTCAAGGTGATGCCATTTCACAATTTCTTTTTAAATTTAAAAATGCCCTATTCACACTGTATTAAGTAGGCTTCACGAACACAATGTTACTCAAATTGATGAAAGATATTTACATTGTCATATCAATGATTAAATTACATCAATAAACGAAATTGATCTTGGTTTCTGATGTACCTCCTGTATATTTGAAAGCGATCGATAAAAAGTTATTGCATAAAAGGATACTACATCTCCTAAGGAGCAAGAAGTTTGATTGTCCTTAAGTGGCATCTGCATCGAGAGATCCAAGACATCAATCCATATATGTTAATTTGTCTAGTGTAATCCACTAGTAAAAATGGCATTCAGTTTGGACTTGGGGCCATACACTGGAAGGCCGAAGTTGCACTGGTCTAGTCAAAGCAGATGCTAGCCTAAAAACACAGATTGGATATTATTGTAGTATTCATAAGCAAGCCATAAGACAACCTAAGTTGAACAGTATAGTGTCACATGATCAAGGGGAACCCTTTTGTTATCAGCTTTTGTCTTGATCACTTTTTCAGTTGTGACTATTGGGATGGTGATACGGCTATTAGAAAAATTATGAAAACCATGTAACATTAACATATACGGGAGAAAGTTATGAACCTTTGGTCAAGAAAATAGAAAAGATTTCAAGTTGTATGGTGTTCTGGAGATACTTTCTCCATCCTGAGTTTTGTGGTAATATTTTATATAATGGTACTATATAGTTATACATCAATAGAGAGCTAAATGAAACAACATCAACTCAAAACTAGATTAAATGAGATAAGTGGTCTACTGGTATTTCCTGGTAAGGTCCAATTAAAGAATGCCAACATGCATTATTAAAAAACTCGTACATATATATACTAGCAAAAGGGTACCCTCACCTCTCTGTAAACACAAGACTTTGATAATTAAACTTATCTTTCAGAACCTTAGAGCTTTACATTCATCGTAATTTACATGGCACAACTTCGGAAGGTCGCACATTCTTGTCCTTCATTGCACAAGTTCAAAACTCAGATCAAATGGTTGTCATATATGTGATTAATTCACCATTGTTATCAATTGAACTAACATAAATAAAGGAATTGGTTAAATTATGAAAAATTAGGGATTACATAATCAAGAGAACTTAGAATAGGTAATCTTACCTGGGATCGGTGAGGCTGGGGCATCGCCGGTAAATTGATGACTGTGTAGGCGTCTAACGGTGGAGCCCGATTGACCAATGACGATGTGTATCACCGGCTACTAGCAGAGGGACACTGGACATGATGACCAACGATGAACGGCATGGTCATCCGAAATCAGAATCAGATCAACAACTTGAATCAGATCTAATTGAAGATGGACTAGCGACATTGAGAACGGGTGCAGCGGTCGTATGGATCTGGTGTAGGACACCAAAGCCAGCAAGATTAGGATGATCCGTGTATGGGGTTTAGGGTTTACCGTAGCCGCCGCCACCTCCTAGCCGCCGCTCGTCTACCAGTGCTTGCTGCCCCCAGGAGGAGCTTTCTTCTCTCCCGGGGGTGGCCTCTCGTCGCAGCTCTGCTCCGCTGCTCCCGGCGTTGTCCCGACGATGCACCGACGGGCCTCGATCCGCCAGTGTCGCTTCTTGCCTGCAGGTCGTGACTTGCCACTGACACATCTTCAAGCTCGTTGCCGGATCTGCTCTTCCTCGCCCGGTGTCGCCTCGTCTTCATCGACGAATCGGGCTTACTCTTCATCGTCCCCGCTCGGATCTGAGGCAGCTATGTACCCCGATTCAACGCCTCTCTGATCGGATCCTCTGCTTCACACCGTCTCCGCCTCGACTTGCCTCAGTGCAGCCTCGGGCATGAGTGGGAGGATAGGGCCTGGAGTGGGAGAAGATGATGTAGTGGCGGCAACAGGGCGTGAGTGGGAGGATAGGGCCGGCTTGGCCAAATGCTAGGTCAATTAACAGCCGTAGGATGGGTTAAAGAGATAACGTTTGAGGAAGTTACAACCCACGTCTAATTTATTTGTTTTAGAATTTTTTTATCTATTTGGCTTTGACGTGGGGGTGGTGGGATTCACTAACAAATCTGGATGCAATGCTTTTATTTTCTGTTGTGGAGTATGTGTTGCTAGATGGTGGTTCTTGTTGTAGTGAAATACACCTATTTGAGCCTATCTGTGAGGTCGTAGCTCTCGAGAACGGGTCATTATCTAGAAAGATCGTGAGCAGATAAGGGAGCATGACCATTTAATGCTTTGTTCGGTGTGGTTCTTTGGCAGCCTAGTATTAGTTGAGATTTCAAGTGAAATATGACAACGAAAAGCTGTGAATTCAATGCATAATCCATTCATTAGCCATGGAAGGATGAATCTTGTTATTCTAGGTGGAAGTTCAATTCGTACGGGACTTACACTAAAAGACTGGTATATTAGACTATTAGCGGCACTTTAGCACAGTGATCCTTGTCATCGTTTTTGTTGCTTGCTTTGGAATTGGTGGGGGCTTGTTAGAATTAGGCCCATGAGTGCTAGGCTCATTCATTCCTAAAAATTCCAAAGCATGGTATAGCTTAGTCTCACATTGCTTAAGCAAATGGAGGATAGTAATATAAAAGTTGGAGTCCTTGTCCCCCCTTAAAACATGTGACACATGACACGTGGTGGCATGTGGAGCACTCTGACTAAAGTCAAGACATAAGTATGCATACGTGCATGTATTCACGTATTTTCATGTATTTTCACATGTCTCCTAATGCATTAAGTTAACCTTTTATTTTGTTGAATCATGTCATTATCTCTCTCTTAATGTTGTTTGAATGTGATCTCTCTTAATGTTGTTTGAATGTCATTCAAACGTTTGAATTTGGCTTAATTGAGTTTACAACATCAGTTACTAGTGAGTAAATGCCCTGTGCCCTTAAAAGGACCTGGCGATGTCCAAGTCTTGTCACACCCTAATTCCTCCTTGCCATTTCTTCAACCTTTCTCCTCTGGTGGGCTAAGTCACCGAACCTTGCCATCTTTTCTTCTTAGCATGCACCGTGAAGGAAGGTGAGCGGGATCTCCAAATCATTGTCACATAGAGCACCTGCACGGGGTGACAATAAAGTTTCTAAGCAGGGCATCTGTGCAACCACTTGACTTCTTCCTCGACGTCGACTACGTCCACGACTGCATCTACACTGTTTCTGTTCTCTTCATCAACCCCACTTTAAATCGTTTGTGCGACCGATCGACTATATTACAATTCCGTTCTTGCATGTTTATAATGAGTATATTTGAAGTGCAAATATGATTTACCTCATGCCATTAGTTATGGGTTTTGCATCACTAATATTTTATGATATATACCTCCTGTAAATACTTGGAATTAAAATATTGCCATATTTCCAACAGCCTCGTCCAGCACGAAGGCACCGTCCATGAGGACTAGGATGATGAAGAGAATAGTATGTCTAGAAGAATAGGATGATGTAGAGAACGCGGCGGACAAGAGGTCTCGTTCATTAACGGAATTAACCAGACAAGTCACTCCACCAACTAAGAACGGCCATGCACCACCACCCATAGAATAAAGAAAGAGCTCTTAGTCTGTCAATCCTTGCTATGTCTGGACCTGGAAAGTTTCCCCATGTTGAGTCAAATTAAGCCGCAAGCTCCACGTCTGGTGGTGCACTTCCGTCAATTCTTTTAAGTTTCAGCCTTGCATGCGCGTCGCCATGGAGGTCCGGCCGCGTTTCCTGGTGCTCAGGAGCTGGCATGGCGCCGTGGAGGAAGAAGACTGCAAGAGGGTCCCATCGGTCGGTGAGAGAAGGAAGATAAAAAGGTTTTTAGATTTTTTAGAAAATGGTTGAGATGTTTCGGTAATTTTTAGGCATAGTTTGATTATTATATTTCTTTATCAGACAAAATTCTTGCAATAAAAATCCAGAAAAGCAATTATAGACAAAATCCATCAAAAAGTTTTAAAAAGATCACATTTTCACAATTCTAAATAATCCCAAATTTTGGGATGTTACATCTCCCATGTCTTCGGTTGCTGCCATGGTCCTCTGTTCGGTGTGCCTCTGCTCGGCGTGCCCCCAAATTGAGGTCTTCTTCACCGGTTTTCCACCCGTCGCCATGCTTGATGAGGAGGATGGCTTGTCTGGAATCTGGATCATGTGGCTGCTGAGAATCGTGAGGCTGCTGGGAAACTTGAGTCATTTATCCTTTGTGGGCTGCACTAGTGCTTACCGATTGGACGAGGAGATGCACTGTTTCTTGCTGGTTGGATGAGGATCCGTCTTCTGTTACTGTTACCAGTATTTGTTGCTACTAGTTATCCTGGAGTCTTTTCTTTCTTTGTGTCGTTGCTTCCGTTGCATCCATCCAAGTCTGTACTACTTTATTTTTGATTTCGTCTAAACCATGCAAGTCCACAAATTTATTATTAGTCATAGAAGCATAGGAATTTCTTTGGCATGGTAGCAGCCGCCACTCTTCTCTCTAAGGTGCTGCAGATTGTAGAAATCTTTATGATGCCGCCACTTCTCTCTGAAATGCCGCCCCAAGCTTCTAAGGCCACCTCACTTCTTTCACACCGCGCCTCTGTTGCGCTTCTTTCACACTATGCTGCCACCTTCTTGCGCTTCGATCCACGCCACCATGATTTTATCTATTCCTCTTCGGCTTGATTTGATAGCTTTATCTATTTTTGTCGATTTCATCATCTTCTTCGTCGTGTTGCCGCGATCGACTTTGCTCTTGCACCTTGTGCTTTATGGGCTGTCACACGACACCGGATGGGAGGAGTTCTTTTGTCGACATATTTTCCAAGAGCTGCATTCTACGACAACATTACTAAGACTCGGACTTTGGATTTCCCCTAGTTTAGTGTTAATCCTTTCCAAATGCAATGCTATTGCATACGCCTTGCATTTGAGGCTTTTCTATTTCCTTGTCTGCCTTTTATATTGCATTATCTGTATATGACATATACCCCTTGTACCCTATATTGTTAGACCATGCGCATGAAAGAAATAGGGCTGGCGGCTGTGCATGAAGCGTGTTCTGCCGAACAGAAAATACACGTGAGGATTAGGGCCGGCAGCGGCTATGTGTTTGGTAGCCATTGGTTTTTGCATGCATGCAAGAGAATAGGCTCTCGGCGGCGGCCGATGTTTTTAGATGTGCATGAGGCTTGAGTTTTTAGATTTGCTTATTGCTAGCAGCCGTGACTTGTGGCTTTTGTTTTGTGCGTGAGATGAGGAGCTTGGTGGCTGTTGTTGTCACCAAGGTGTAGAAGAAAAGCACTTTATGCTTTTGAGTTAATCCAGAAGAATTGGCTGTGGTGTCTATGGGTGACTTCCTCAAGCTGCACAGCAATCCATATATTTATATTCGTCCTTTTGATTCAAGCACCAGAGCTGCCCAAGGATTCACGAGCAGGGCTACTATCTTCGTGGTGATTGCTGCTGATTTCCGACGTGAGAAAAGGGAGTCTTGATTTGCTTGCCATGAGTCATTACCTCTTGTTGAGGTCTGGGTATTGGTGAAAGATCATCCACAATTATTCATCTCTTTCTTATTATCATTCACGATCCTATATATATATTGTATATTGGAACTCTTGAATACATACACAATATTCGTAACAACGCCAACCATCTACTTTTGAAAAGCTATATAATTTTCCACACAACTTTTGAATTCTGTAGTGTCCCAATTTCCACAAAGTAAATCGAGAAAGCGACAGAGCTATCACTTGTCACAAAGTAGACTTGACTGTTCTAATTTCCAAAAGCTATTCTATTCAAAAGGATGGCATGTTGTCCTAAACAACACAATAGTTATTGGGCATGCCTAGTTATTGACAACTGACAATAGTTTATGGCACTGCATTTCCCCCCGTGAATCCACACATGGATTCACACAGACCACCAATGGAAATAGCAAGGAATCCAATTCATATTAAAATTCGCACTTCTTCTATAAAACAAACTAGACTATGACTATCACTCGATTTGGTGATGAATGATCACTAGAGCAATAGGTCACAATTCCTTCTTAACTTAAAACCTCACCAAACAAAAACAAGTACTGTGCACAGTACCCAGCCCATGACAAGTACATTATGTGTTTTAGTACTTTTGCATTATGTACTAAATTTCTGGTTCTGTCTACATCCAGTATCTAGCAATGTAACCCAAAAAGAACTTCAGAATGCCCACTTAGAGCAGTAACATGCCAAAAAAATTAACTAGAATCCTGCAGACAGATTGGAAAATAACCAAAAAAAAAAAACGAACATTGAATATTTGTGCGGTCCTCCTCACCCTGCAGTCCTTGTCCGGAACCCATCCGCTGGCGACACGGAGCAGCGCCAGGGTGACGGGTGAAGTCAAAAATGCGCCGGAACGTGAGAACCAGTACACCACCTCCTCCACCCTCTGCTGCTGTGCCAGGGGGCGTTTACTGCGATCTGTGGCGGTATTCATCGAGCCCGGCGGCGGCGAGACTCGACAGAAGAAGAGGCCGACCGCCCGTGGGCAGTGATAACCGATCTGTCTCATTTCCATACAAGGAGTTGCAAATGACGACATGTGCCCTGCAAGCCATGAGCACCAAAACAAACTGCACGATTGTAGTAACTTTCATGGTTGGCTAGCTATATTGCTTGTGCTTAGATCTTCATCATTACATGCATAGATGAAAACAAGGAAAATTTTAGATGGTCGTTAAATATTAGTAAACATATATATTGGTTTGTGCTATGTGCTATGTGAATTGTGAAGTACCTGGGCGATCTTCATCATAATATTGCTTTCCGTTCGTTCAGAAATGTTGAGCAGACCGAAAATTTCCAATGCCGCATTACTATCAAGTATCAATTGTAGTATTGATTCATTACCGTAAGCGCCACAGGAAGAGTTGAGATTTTACTTCAGAAGAGCCTCAAGGATCACACAAATCAGAGAAAGGTGACAGGTAGCAGTTAATTTACCTGATCTAATAAATTAATTCCAGCAGACAAATAGTTTCTTATCAGTTGTATGCACTCGGTGTAAATGCCTAGCAATAAGCCCTCGAGGAGGAAATATAGGTGTAGCATGTGGAGTGTTACCGCACCATTCTTTAATTTATGAGAAACTTTATCGTACATTATACTGGTAAGTATCACGATGATACTATAAATCAAATCTAACAATTGATTTGTTAAGGACATAATAGAATATTTTTTTGTATTTATAATATTTTCGTGAGGGTATTATGAAATTTTACAACTAGGGTTGAAAATGTTACTCTTGTACCATGTAACACACCTGGCAATTACAATTCTACTCATTGGGATTCTACTACTTATACTACCAGGTGTAGCGTAACTAAATCCTAACTAATTTGAGTCATTGGATAAAAAAGAATAGAAAATCCGTATTAAAATGAGTGTACCGCACCATTCCTTAATTTATAGGGCCACCATTAGTGATCGCTTGCTTCAGAGCTTGGTAGACTTCACTTGTACGTGCTAGCTAGCATTTTCTTCAGAAACTTTTGGTGCATGCATTGTGCTGGTCAGATTACGACAGCTCCACGGCGTTAGCTACCCCATTTCCTGACTGATCGAGTCTCCGCTAAATCAATCCTTCACCGGGAAGTTCATCTTCCAAAAAAGAGCCACTTAATTGTGATTCACCGTCGCCATCAAAAAGTTAGGCAGGCGGCTCAATGGCTTAGTGGAAGTTATTATTGACGTAAAGTTTGCTTGGCGGTTAAAGGCCAACTGATGTGAGATATTCATGGTGCAGTCACAGGGCACAGGCCGGCCGGCGCAAGACCATGCATAGTATCACCACAAGATCCCGTCTTAAGTGGTAACAAAGCCATAATCATCTTCTTTTTTGTAAGCGTGGTAATTTGCTGTTTTGCAGTTCTTTCTTCTATTGTTAAAACGTTGCATTTATTCTTATAGGGAATGAGCCAACTTGAGTTGGAAGATGAGGTCCAAGATGATTTAAAGGCTGCTACTGGTGAATTTACGAAGGATGCAGATGATCCAAACAGATTGAATCGCATTCTTCAATTGACAGGGTTCAGTAATCCTGTGTATGCTTAAGCATTTGTTACTGTTCATCAGTATGATATTGTACTTGATGTTACAGTCATAAACCGAACAAAGGAAACACTTCAGAACTTGTGCTTGGAGTTGGCAACAATGGGCGACCTCAAGCTTGTTGACCGCCCTCAGAACTACACGCTGGCTCCTGAGTCCTGAGTCAAGCAAGCAAATTCGGGCCAACATTAAGGTTTCATCAACAGAGACTGGAATCATATTCGGTAACATAGTTTATGAGACTTCAAATGTAATGGAGCGATCGGTGGTGGTACTAAACGATATTCACATTGACATCATGGATTACATCTCACCTGCTACATGTGCTGATGTTGCTTTCCTGAACATGTGGGCAGAATTTGAGTGGGAAAATTAGGTACAATGCCTCTTTTTTAATTGTCAGCCTTGCAACTTTTGCAAGATGCTCTCTGTCATTTATGCGCAGTTTACTCTGCTTAAAACAGCGTGTCTTGCTAGCATTTTCCCCTCATTTGATTGCAATATATGCTGAATTTGTGCGTTATCCATAGGTGGCCATAAATAAGCAAGAATCAGTTTTCCAAAATGGTTAATTTGATATTTTTGTTTCTGAAGTTACTGCCTTATACAGTTATACTACTGTCTAGTCTACAGTCCACTACATTCATATTGGCGTATTGCCATGCAGATATGTTGTATATTTCACCAAGCAACTTACAGGGGTAACAAACTAACATTCATAAGGATTAATCTGGAATTGTTTTCTTGGATACTGTATATGCTTTCAGCTCTGGTCCAATGTGCTGAAAAGTAGGTAAACTTGAATGTTGTTTGTTTTGGTCTGCTGATGGTTGACTGTTTTGCTACGTCTATTGTTGGTTTGGAAACACCAACATTGTAATTTACTGTTTGTGCCTCTACCAGAGAGGTAGCTTTGTCGGTCTCTTCACTTCTTTTGGATTGGCAATTAGCATTGTCTCTTTATTCTGGCTGGTGAATAGTAATTATATCTGGTTGATGTGGAATAATACATTGAAATGGTCATGCTCATACTCCTTTTTAGTGTAAATCTGATCTGAATGGCTTATATTATGACTGTCTTTCCTTGTTCATCAGGTGGCGGTGAATACTGTGATTCAGGATGAGAAGGAATTCTTCATTCATATAATCAAGTCAACAAACATGAAGTGTCTAACACCACCGTAAGTTTCAAAGAAAACTGACCTTTCACATTGACCTGTAGAGTATATGCGGCTCGGTTCCACTTGCAGTCAGAAGCAAGCGCTCGGTCCGAGATACCTTGCATAATGGGCAGTGGATAGCGGACATCTCAGGAGCACTAGACGCGCATACTTTACTAGAGTATCTGCGGCTCTGGGCGCGTTTGAGTGTGGTGTGTTTAACACCTAGAGTAGATGACCACTTTGAGTGGAGGTGGAATGGGCCAGGGAAGTTTTCAGCTAAGTTTGCGTACCGTGCTTTGGAATGGGTCAGGGAAGTTTTCAGCTAAGTATGCGTACCGTGCTTTCTTCTCTGGGTCGCTTATGTTTGCTTGCGCGTGACCAATTTGGCATTCTGCTGCTCCGCTCAAGTGCAAGTTTTTCATGTGGTTGGCGGTCAGACGGCGTTGCTGGACTGCGGATCGTCTTTATCGCCGTGGCATTGCTAATCACCGGGTGTGTCCCTTCTGCCGTTATGACAATGAAACGATCGATCATTTGCTGGTGGGCTGTGCGATCACTGGCCAACTTTGGGCACACTTTATGCCGTAGGTTGGTTTTCACCAATGTGTTCCAGCTAGACATTCTTCCTTGGAGATCTTCTGGATTCATGTCCACCGTTGGTGCCGTCAATCATTTGTAAAGGATTGGACTCTGTGTAATCCTCATTGCTTGGATGATATGGAAGCGAGAGGAACTCATGGGTGTTTGAAAAGGTGTCACATCCCCATTTTAATTAATGGAATTAATATGCATCTCATTAGCATGCATACTATTTTTGAAGTATTTACATTACTTTTTGCACTTGAAAAATCTCATTCAAAGATTAAATCTCTAACTCAAATTAGCTCCCCAAAAGAAAACATAAATAAATACTTATAAATACCCCTGAGAAATAATTTATTTAAATACTATAATATTTTTAAGGAATAAATATAATTTTTCCCAAATTTTTGAACTTAACCCAACCCATAGAAAATTCAAACTCATTTCAACGACCTATTGTAGGTTTGAATTTAAATTAAGCAAATGAAACTTGAACAGTGAGGTTTGAGAAATTATTTGTGTACTAGGTCATCTCAGGAGCCTCCTGCAAAATTTCAGGATTTTAGGATTTTATTTGCTATTTTTACTCGACCGGTCAAAGTAGAGGTTTGATTTTAAAATCTCAGCCAAACTTTGGACTCAACTCACACTGTTTAACTCAAGTCAGACCCTAGTCACTTGATTCAGTCGAACCGCCTAGCCGCATTCTAGTCCAAACCACACTTGGCTCATGCCGCTTTGAGTCGCTGACGAGGTGGGCCCATTTGTCAGCTTCCTCTTCCTCCTCGCACTAGCGAACCGTTGGCGCATAGAGCTTCATCGCCACGTCTCTGCCGAGCTCTGAACCGCCTTGTCAACGCCATCAATCCACCACTCCCTGAGCTCCTCTGTGCGACGTTGTTTCCATTTCCGTCCTCGCTCGAGGATAATACCCCCTTCTTCGCCTCAATTCCTCTCATTCTTCCTCTCGGGGCTGAGGAAGAAGAGGCTTAATCTATCTCCCTTCTCGGGTAAAGTTCATGCCTTGGCCTCCCTCTCCTTCTAATTTCCATGTCGTGTCTATCTTTGCTAATGCTGGACCTTGGTTTTGCATGTAGACTCCGAAACTCCGAAGTGTTCATTTCTGCCCCAGAGTGCGCACCGCAAGGACATCACCATGCCATTCGTCTTTTCAGTGAGCTTCTCGATCAATTTTGTGTGTCATATCGTGTCTTTGAGCATGATTAAGAAAACCCCTCAACTAATTTGGGCAATGCATGACAAGAGTTTTGGAATTTGGAAGTGGCCCATTTCCGGCCGACAAGGTTCCATTTTCACCTCATTGTCGATCCGGTGAGGCATTGCTTAATCCCCTTCGTTTACATCATCTTAGTACCTCCCTTAAGCATCTCCATCAGCTATTTGTCCCTCTCCATGCTTAGGGTCTTCTCTCCACGTGAGCTGTAGCGTCGCCGTCACCTTCGTCGACGCCGACACTACTCCGGCCATCTCTGAACCTCTCCAACGCTCAGGTAGCATCCTTGAGTCTCGTAGATGCTGTGGCACACGCTAAAGTGGATAATGCAGAGCTTTACTTTCGCATGCATGTTGCCGTAGTTTTGCTGCCGCCCATCTCCGACGTGCCGTTGGTACACACCACTGTAGAAGTCGCCACCTGTACCATTAGGTGCGCACGGCTATTAGGAACCCGGTCATGGTCATGGTTCACGCCGGCGTGGACCACATCGCTAGCAATGAGCTCAGCAATGAACCACCTGTTTCGGGTTTTGTCGGTTTTTCCGACCGGCACTGTAGCGAGGCCGTTAGAGGCAAATCCCATTCTTAAAGTGCTAATCATTGGTTAGTAGTTAATGGCTGTCTTAAAGTAGTTATTGAGTCACTTACACGTGGGACCGTAAATAGAAAACGAGGTTTAAATACCAGTTTTGCTTAGAGAATGACATGTGGGACCGAGGCACTTAAGTGCCCGTGGATCTTGGTGAACTCGTGGACCAGACTCATGGACCGACGGTCCATGCACTGATGCGTGGACCAGTGTCTATGACCTATGGGCCCTACCTGTCAGAACGCATAAATTCGAGAATTAAATTGAAAAAGACATTGTGCAGTGAACCCCACTTGTCAGTGTCTATGCTAGGTAGGCTTTGGTATAAAAAGTATTAAATGCTTTAGAATTTCTTAAATGGTTTATATGTACACTGAAAATTCATTTAACTTCAAAAATGCATAACTAATTCAATTTAACTCCGAATCAAGTGGAACCAATTTTGATAATTTTCATTTTAATTGTACTTTAATTTGAAATAGGTTTCAAACATGCCTCTATCCCAGAAAATATAGTTTTTTTTGGAGATTGATCCATAACCGAATTAGTTTTACACTAGAAAATGTTTTTAACTTTGAAAATTCATAACTAATTCTAGTAAACTCTAAATGATTTGAACCAAGTTATTTTAGTCTTATAATTTTATTCTCTATTTAGCTGTGTAATCCTTTTCTCCACCACTGTCCTACAAAATTTCACTAAATAATAGTTATAGACTTGAACTATTATGTTGTTTGTCACTTTCTATGTCTTGTATGATTTGTGTATGACTATGATGAACGTTGAATGAGGGTATGTGCGTGTTGGTCGCTGATCTTGGGAGCCAATATGATCACATACTCGCTGTTTTTTAATTCACTTTTAACTCGTTTAAGTGTGCATTCGGTTGTTGGGGGAGCCGGCTACCATGTAGTACCTGCTAAGAGGCAGTATGCATGGTCTCTGTGGCTTTAGTGTGACCGGGTCTTCTCACTTAGATGGAGTTAAGATGAAATTCATTTACTTGAGGCCCAGAGTTATTTCCATAAGACCGGGAAGGCCTCGATCTTACGGAAATAACCCGGGGGTCCTCACAAAAGGTCGACGCCTCTTCACTGATCCTCCTGCACCGGACCTTCAATGAGCTCCGACTTTGGTGTGCGTTCGGAATAGATTGCCTGCAGTCGCTCCCGCTCATTGAGTAGTATCCCATAGTTGGTGTCGTCAGTCTTCCTTCTTTTCCTCTCTGTGTGGGTGTTCAGTGTTCTGAAGCTTTGTCTTCTCTTCTCTTCTCTTTCTCTTAGTTTCTTCCTGTGTGTATGTCCAGTGTTCGTTTGTGTTTTAAACTTGTTACCCCTTTTCCTACTTAATTTTTTTTAGATAATGAAAGAGAAAACCTCTCCCAGCCTCTGTATCCAAGAATACACACAACCCAAAATTTATTACATAAACCGAAGAACTCTTAACCAGGCGAAACAGTAGCCCTATAAACCATAATGAAGCGGTAAAACAAACGCTGCAAAAACATAAACCAACGGTAAAACAAAAGCTGTAAAAACAGTAAACATCCTTCTGAAGAGAAACAATGATATAAAAGTGTTTCAAACATCTCAAAGCCTATTACATAGCTTCTACCCATTCTTGTTGAAGATCTCCCTTGTAATGACCTCCAATGCTTTGCTCCCAACTACCAAGACCTCCTGTCTTCCTTGGCATTGCAAAGTTGACCAAGAGTGGATCCAATGGATGCAACTGAATATAACCTGCAGAGGATGGTCAATAATTTTCTTGTCGAAAACGACATCATTACGACATAACCATATAGACCAGCAAAGCGCCGCCCCCCACCAAAATAGTTGCTTTTGAATCCGAATTAAGACCTAATAATCAGTTTCCAAAGATATTACGAATAGTATTAGGTCTGTTAAGATTAAAAGCAATTTGGACTATGCGCCAAGCAAAACGGGCAAAGCGACAATCAAAAAAATGTTGTATGGTCTCTTTTTGATCACAAAAATAACAATTTCTATCACCTCTCCAGTTTCGATTTAATAAATTATCCTTAGTCAGAGTAACTCCACAAAGATACCACAAGAAAATTTTTATCTTAAGGGGTACTTTAACTTTCCATTACTTTTCACATCGAAAATGACAATTGGTATCACCCAAAACATCATACATAGATTTGACGAAAAATTATCCATTCCTATGCAAATTCCAATGAACCACATCCTTATCCATGGTAAGATGAGCATTGGCTATTCTCACCATAAGATTATTGAAAGCAATCAAATTTGATCCAATAATCGCTCTCTTAAAACTCAATACTAAAGGCATAATTCCTAAAACATCCGCAACCAAAGCCTATTTCTTCCGGACTACCTCAAACAAAGTTGGATAAAGTTCATAAAGAGGTCGATGCCCAACCCAAATGTCCTTCAAAAATCTGATTTGTTTTCCATCCCCAAGATTAAAAGAACAACGTTGAATAAAATCATGCTTTACCTTCATCAATCCCTTCCAAAAATGGGAATCCCCAGGTTTACTCTCAACTTGAGAGACAGACTTATCATTCAAATATTTATTTTTAAGCAATTGCTACCAAACTCCTTCCTCATTCAAAAGTTTAAACAACCATTTAGCCAAAAGACACTTATTTATTATCTCGAGGTTTTGAATTCCCAGGCCACCTTGTTCTTTGGGCCTACAAAGAATATTCCATTTAGCCAACCTATACTTTTTTTATAGTTGTCACTCTGCCAATAAAATCTGGACCTAAAAAAATCCAGTCTTTTAAGGACCCCTTTGGGTATCTCAAACAAAGAAAGCATAAACATATGAAGGCCACTCAAAACCGAATTTATAAGTACCAGTCTACCACCAGTAGATAATTTTTTCCTTTCCAATTGCTCAACCTTTTTTCGAAGCGATCTTCCAAACGCTTCCATTCATTATTCCTCGGCTTTCTAAAATGAATCAGAATACCCAAATATTTAAAGGGAAAAGAATCCCTCTCACATCCAAATAAATATAGGTATTGAGATTCAATTTTTTTTTGCTTCTCCAAAGCAAAAGAGCTCACTTTTATGAAAATTAATCTTTAAACCAGAAAGTTGCTCAAACGCACAAAGAATAAGCTTCAATTTTTTTGCTTGATTAAAATTGTGATCCATGAAAAAATAGTATCATCAACATATTGAAGGATAGAAAGATCATCATCAACCAGATGCGGTATGATCCCATTGACATGACCCTCATTCTTAGCCATTCCAATCAAAATAGCTAACATATCCGCAACAATATTAAAAAGAATTGGAGACAGAGGGTCCCCTTGCCTAATCCCTTTCTTGGTTTGGAAATAAGGTCCAATGCTATCATTAATCTTAATCCCCACACTGCCCCCTGCAACGAATTTGTCAATCCAAGCACACCAACTTGGAGAGAAACCCTTCATTCTAAGAGTTTGCTGCAGAAAAGGCCATTTGACCTTATCATAAGCCTTTTCAAAATCAATCTTAAAAATGATACCGTCTAATTTCTTTTTATGAAGCTCATGGATTGTTTCATGTAACACAACTACTCCTTCCATAATATTTCTCCACGGCATAAAAGCCGTTTGAGATGATCGAACCACCTTTTGGGCAATGCCCATGAGACGATTAGTACCTACCTTAGTAAAAATTTTAAAACTCACATTTAATAGGCAAATTTTCCTATATTGCTGAATTTGTCGTGCATCTTGTTTTTTTGGAAGTAAAGAAATGACACCAAAATTGAGCCTGGAAAGGGGTAAATAGCCTCTATGAAAATCTCGAAAGAGAGCCATCAAGTCATTTTTAATAATGTTCCAAAAAACTTGATAAAATTCAGATGGAAAGCCATTTGGACCCGGAGCTTTATTATGCTCCATTTGAAAAATTGCATCTTTCACTTCCTTTTCAGTAAACTCGGTAGTAAGATAATCATTTTTAAAGTCAGAAACTTGAGGTATATCATCCGGGATAGTCTCAACCATGGAAAAGTGATTGCTATCAGGAGGGCCAAAAAGACCTTTATAATAATTTGTAATGTACTGCTTTAAATGAACGTCACCCGAAATAACACCCTCCTCCTGTTCCAACCGAAAAATTTGTTGTTTTCTATGTTTACCATTGGCTATCAAATGAAAATACCGAGTATTACTATCCCCTTCAAGCAAATGCTTCGACTTAGCCCGTTGATACCATTTGATTTCTTCCTCTCGCAATAAATGGGCAAGACGCTCATTAGAACTGTGCTTAAGATTAATTTCAAAATTAGATAATCCTATAGACTCAGCTTTCTTATCAAGATTATCAATGATATTCAAAAGACGTTTTTCTCTAACTTATATGCACCACTAGTATTTTTAGCCCACCCTTTGAGAAATTGTCTAAGCGCTCTTATTTTGTTTTGACATCGGTCAATTGCAGAATTATCAACATTATTTTGTTGCCACACCTGATCCACCAGATCAAAAAACCCATCCCTCTTAAGCCAGCCCAACTCAAATTTAAACAGATGTTGGTTCTCAGTATCAGAGGCAGCCCCAGTGTTAAGAACAATAAGCGTATGGTCAGAAAGAACACGTTCCAAAGCATTTACAGTGGTCAAAGGGTATTTCTGTTCCCAATCCGTACTCACAAGGATTCTATCAAGTTTTTCAAAAGTAGGATTATCCAAATTATTTGCCGATGTAAATTGTGTACCCGACAGCCTAAGTTCTCTTAAGTCTAGGCTCTCAATAACAACATTAAAAAGAAAAGGATAATACCGATCAAAATTAGCATTATTTTTCTCCTCACTGCGCCTTATGATATTAAAATCACCACCAATTAGAATATGCAAGGTTTCCTTGCTACACGCCTGAACTATTTCAGTTAAAAATTTATCTTTATAAGCTGGTTGTGCATCACCATACACAGCCACAAGGATCCATTGGAACCCATCTTCCTTATTACATAAATGAAGCTTAATAAAAAATCTCCCTAAAAAATGGAGCCAACCTCAAAAATAGGCATGTTCACACCAAGTAAAATACCCCCAAAACGGCCATGGGGTGCCAGTGCCAAAAAAAATCCATACCACCACTAAGATGTTTTAAATGCGAATTGGAAAAATCCTTCTTAATAGTTTCTAAAGCAACAAAATCCATATGTTGTTCCCGAACTAACTCCACAGTGAATCTATGTTTCGCTGGGTCGCCAAGTCCCCTACTATTCCAAAAAAAAAAACAGCTTTCATTTTTTCCTTTGTTTGTTTTTAATGCGAGATTCAACAACTTTTGCAAGCGCTTTCTTAACACCCGTTCTTTTCTTTTTGTGTGAGACCAATTGCAATTCATGATCATCACCAGTAGCCAGTTCCTCATAACACAAATCGCTACATAGGCTATTTAGAGAGGATAAATCAAGGCTATCGGTTTCCTCATCCAAATCCTCTTGTCAGGTATGTTCTTTACTAATTTTGCCCGAAGAAGCCAATCTACAAGCCAACCTACCAAGTTCAGTCTTTTTAATAGCTTCTAAAGAAGAGGTCTTTTCCAAATTATTAACTCCTAAAGAAATTCCTACTTGATTCAAATTAGAAATAGCAACCTCATCTGGAATATCCAAAATTGAAAATGCATTATTTAAATTAGTACCTTTGCTCTCCTCCAAATTGTTATACTTGGCCCTTCGAACAGCCTTCACTAAGGAGTCCTCATCCACTCTAACTTTGTTCGTGAGACGCCTGCTCCACCTTGGCTCCTGTTCTGAAACCATACCAGCCGTCCCCCCTTCATGTGCCACCGCAACCGCCGATCTCCCCTTTTTCTGAACCACTGTCCACTCCAAAGCATCGGATAGCGGCGCCCCCATCGATCGATCCCGCAGCATATTTTCCACCACACCAGCCGACCCTCCTTTCTTGGGCATATCCACCAGCGGTAAAATTGCACTCTCAGGCCATCCTAGAGACAGTTTCACCCCCCGGGCCGGCGACATAGCTGCCTCCGACGAGTCCATCTCCACATCTGCATCACTGGCCGGCAGGGCCCTTTCAACCGGTACCACCGGCCCTTTTCCTACTTAATACAATGACGTGCAACTCTTTTGCGCATTCTCGAAAAAAACATTGACCTGTAGACTAGAATTATGCCTGCTTTGATATATCAATATTACATTTATCTGCGTGAATGTCATTTAGACCTGTACAATGCACAGTCACATACAAAAGCATGATTTTTTTTCCAATAACACCAGCATGAATTGGAAATTCATGACCTCTTTATTGCTTTACTATTTATGTATGCCTAATAAACCAGAGTAATGGCTGTTCGTTTGCATTGCCCATTTCAGCATATAAGGTTGATCTATTTTGGCTAAGATAGCTTCTAGTTTGTTCCTAGGTTTAGTGCCTAAGTTTCTAAGATATTTGAGGTGCTTGGGTTATATGTTAGGAACAAGGTCATTCTGGGCTTTTGCTGCAATTAAGAACCGAGCAAAGGATCAAACAAACTAGAAGAAATGTACTTTAATTCTTCATTTCACCAAACCCAACCTTGCACACACAGGAGATTCAAACAGGCCACCAATTTTGATAATTTTATATGCAACTATCCTTCAAGCAAGGGTTCTCTAGAACTATCCAAGCAATCAAAATTTACATATTTGCCTTGTCGTAGAAGTACAAGATTAATTAATTTGGTATAGCAAAAGCAGAAAGGTTGCACTTTGAGAACTACATAAAGTGAGTGAATTGGTTGGATAACCGGAAAGTTGTCTGACTAAACATTGCCAATTTCTAACCGAGGGTTGGGACTTGGGAGTTAGAACTTGTCACTAAGGGTTAGAACTTAGAACATGCCAAAAACTTATTCCTTACCTTACACACCACTGCTTGTCCGATTGCTAATGCACTATCCTTTTCTACATCTCAGATATGATAACTTACATCAGTCCACGCTTGATGGAGAATGTGGGTTTCTTGTTGCTAATCTTTACGCCAAGAGTGTGTTTGGTGAGGATGCTTTGGTGAACATCGGTGTTGAGAAGCAGCCGACGGTAAGCTCGTGAGCTACATCGAATAAGGAGCAAGACCCAAGGAATCGCTCACTTAGGAGACAAAATTACCCTCAAATAGAAGGAGGTAGCAGTTAACTAAGCCTTGAGCCCGTGGTAACAAGAGTGTCACACGATATCACCCCTATAAAGGCCCAATTTGAACTCAATTTTGCTACTTTCCCCAATTTTCATGAGTTTTCAATTGTTATCGATGTGGAGTCGATATGTATGACAGGTGGTGGTAGAGATATCCTACATGAATAGGATTGTGTAGCTTTGTGTTGTTTTTAACTTACAAAACCAAAATATGTGCTCTCAATTGGTGTCCCATGATGTTGTTTATTCTTTGCACTACTTGGACCGACCGTGAATCTGGCATTGATCTTTCTTGATGTCTTCTATTTTGCCATGTCCCTGGCAATAAATGAATATAGTTTCTATTCTTTGGAGAAAACATAGGATGACCAAATAAACAACGAGAAGGCAAACACTGGTTGAGTTCTTTGTTTTCTCAGCTTTGTGGATTCTTCTGTATACCATTCGCCACACAATACATTTGTAGTGGTATATTAATTATGGGCCCTTTTTTCCCAACTCTACCACTACTTTATTCAATGGATTAGCGATTCACTTGAACAAGAAATACACACACATCGACACATATGTGACACATGACAATTCTTTTTCAAAATTTTCAGGCCAAACCGAAACTAGTCAATTGCTTCTTCGGTTTCCTCTTGGTCTGAGATATGCATCCCTGATTCCATGTAGCTTGGCAGCCACCTCTTGCATGCTGATGCGCTCTTTTGGGGATGACTTGGTGCAAAAAATTCCAATATTTAGCGCAGAAAGCGGCAAGGTACTCCATCTCCTCGATACCATTGGACTTTCTCTACAAAGGTTCAACTCTTGCAACAAATTGTGGATCAATAATCTGCAACATCTTATCGGGAAGTTGATCTCAGATACTTTGCAATGCTCAATCCATCCTTGAACATGTCATCCGCTGGCCTCCTGCGAACTAATATTTCGAGGAGGACAACCCCAAAGCTATAAACATCTACACGGTTGAAACTGGACCACCCCTACACATTCTCAGAGATTGCATATAGGAATAACTTAGTTCACATTCGCATCTTCACATTGCCAAGTTATCTAGCAAGAAATCACAATATAAGAAGAAATGGGCAATACCTGGAGCAACATATCCTATGGTCCCCTTTACTGCAATGGAAGAAGTCGAACTTGAGTCGCCAAAAGAGGACGCCGTGTGATCGATTTTGAACCTTGCAAGCCCAAAGTCTCCAACATGAGCTATCATATTGTCATCGAGAAGAATGTTGCTAGGTTTCAGGTCACAATGAACAATGGTCCCTTGGTGGTTATGGTGCAGGTAAGCCAATGCATCTGATACATCCACCACAATGCTTAACCTTTGAGCTAGTGAAATGCAGTTCAACTCTGAAGAGTTTGAGTCATCTCGAGTTGAATATAGTAGTCTATGCAAGTCCCCTCGTGGCATGAACTCATACACTAGTGCTTTGAAATCGTTTCCTGTGGAATCAATGCTGGAACACGCAGTTAGGATAGGGACTAGAATACGATGCCGCACATTCCTCAAAGCATTACATTCTGCAATGAAGCTCTTTTGTGCCCCCCTTGTCTCTAAGGTGAAGACTTTCACGGCAGCCACATCCCTATCTTGAAATAGTTCCCCTTGATATACAGAACCATATCTTCCTCTACCGATTAAATTGGATGTGGAGAACCCATTTGTTGCTCTCGCAAGATCAATGTAAGAAACTTTTGGAAAACTACGACCCAATGAGGACAAAGGTATGGATTGTGTCTTTTGTTTTCCCCTCCAGAGCAACAAGACAGAGATTGTCATAGCAAGTGACACCACGATGGCTATTGCGATCAATACTTTTCCTATTGTAGATAGCTTATGCTTACTTGAATCTGAAGGAATAATAGAACATGCAGGTAGGTTTAACTCTTTTGCTCCACCACATAGCCCGTCATTTCTAGCAATCCGCATGGCAGTTACATTCTTGAAGATTCCTTTTGTTGGGACCTCACCCTTAAGATGGTTGAATGACAAATCTAGTTGCTCAAGAAGTTGTAGGTTTCCAAGAGATGCTGGTATTGATCCAGTTAATGTATTGTGAGAAAAATTGAGAACATCTAGGCTATGTATGTTGCCTAATGAAGCAGGGATGTTTCCACTAAACATATTCCAGTCCAACTCAATGTCTTCCAAACTTTCACAATTACCCAAAGTGTCAGGAATATCTCCAGATAGCTTATTTGATGAAAGTCGCAAGTATATGAGCTGTTTGGCATTGCCTATGTCGGTTGAAAGTTGTTCATCTAGGTTGTTGAAAGATAACTCAATTGTCCTTATTGTAGGAATTGCAAAGATCTCCTTTGGTACGGTACCTTGAAGATTGTTGTTGGGTATGCTCAATACTTCAAGCATTTGGAGGTTTCCCAAGCCTGAGTGTATGTTTCCATCAAACTTGTTAGAGTCCGTATGAGCTGCCCTAATCGAGACAAATTTGAAAGGGACTTTGGAATAAACCCTGTGAAGATGTTGTCACATAGGTCTATTTCTTGTAACTTTTGTAGAGTTCCAAGCCATTCTGGAACGACACCTGTGATTTGATTGCCATCCAATGCTAACAAGATTAGGTTGGGAAAGTTTGCTATGCCAGAAGGGAAACCCCCTGATAGTTGATTTTGTTCAAAATCTAGATATTGAAGCTGAGTGGAAAGGTTGCCTAATGAATTTGGTATCTGTCCTTCTAGCCGATTCACACCTAGTGCCAAATAATACAACTCAGTGCAATTGCTTAAGCTATCCATGAACTCCCATTGTTGTTTGTCACGTGCTTGGAGTTGATTCGATGGAAGATTCAAAATCCGGAGTTTCTTTAGCTTACTGATAGAACTAGGAATAACTCCAGACAACTTATTGCTTGATATGTCCAACAAATATAAATTAGAGGCATTGACCACTGAGTAAGGGATGTACCCTTCAAAGCTGTTGTTTCCTAATTCGAGTATTTGGAGGTTGGGTAGGGAAGTACCTAACGTGGATGGTAGCTCTCCATATAGATTGTTGCTATCGAGATTAAGTTCAACAAGAGAAGAAAGGTTCTGGAGGCTTAGTTGGAACGTACCTGTGGATATCATGGGGATATGCCCATGATCTTAGGATGATGAAACAATTGGCAATGTGGCTTTTGGTTTGAAGTTTCATGTGTTTTCGACAAAGTTTCAGTTACTGTCGGTCACGTTGGTTCGAACCGGCTTTTGTCTTGAATGTTGATATAAGTGTTGGATTGATTTTGGGATAGGTCATATCCTTGTTGTTAATGCATATGTGTTGCATATTGCATGTTTTGGCTAACGTGGGTCAAGTTGTGAAGAACTTGTTCCGGATTCGTGTTTGCTTGTCTATTGTTTGCGCGGTGGCTTGCGTGTCAATGACGGTCAACGGCGAGGAGGATCGGGACTAAGCTTGGAGAGCTGAGGTCCAGAACGATCAAGGATGCCGGGTGAGGTCAGGTGACTCAAGCATGGCGCAGAATGGACGAGGATGACCGAACGGGCGGTTCGGTGCGACTGGTTGGATCAAGCGGCGCAGGAGTCGTTGCAAGTGCTCAGTGGTGCCGGTGGGATCCGGACGGGAGAGACTTGACGACATGGAGCCGTTGATCAACCTACACGTGGCGAAGCAGGCGAGTGCTTCGCGCAGATGGACTCGGTCTTTTGGAGAAGGATCGAGAAGGGGTATTTTGGTAATTTTACCAAATACCGCCTTGGTGACCTTTTGACTAAGCGCGCTAGTCGGCGCATGGTGAAGCGGTTTAGATCAATCGACGATGAAGACGGCGCTTTGAGATGCGTGCGTGTGTGTTCCGTTGATGTTGGGCCTTAACGGAAGCCCATTAGGTTTAGCTCTAATTCTAAAAGGGTTTTAGGGTTAAGAGCTGTCCTATATAAGGATTGAGATGGGACTTTAGGGTTTTTGGGGTTGCTTTTGAAAAATCTGGAGAGCCTTTGTGTGGTGGCCTCCTGTAGACCACAAAGAAACGCAGCCCCTGGCGATGCCGTGGCGCTTGTGTTGTCGCCCAGGAAAAATAGCGAGAATGGTGGCGGTGGCCCGGTTTTTTGTTCTTGCGCGCTTGTAGTACCTCATGGCGGCGCTACCGTGCTTATCATGATTTCAACTGTTTGGATTTATTTATTGCTCTTTGGAGTGTCGGCTTGTTGTGGATTGTTGTGCGATGGTTATCTCGTTCCTTGTCTTGATTGCCGCCGATTCCGTCGTTTGATTTTGTTTTGGTTTTCCGTTTTTTGCTTCTTGCATGAAAGGGACTAGTTCACGCTTGTTGCATTGACTTGATTTTGTTGCTATTGTGTCCTTTAGTTTTATTGTTTCATCTACCGCTTGATCGCTCAATGATATGATTAATGTTTTGGTGTGCAAGATCGGTCGTTGCTCCTTCCAAAAATCTGGCATACCAGTAGCTCTAGAAAAATGGCGGCTGATTTTTTTTTTTTGGTATGGCGCCTCTGTGTGCACCAGATGCGATTTGAGGAGTCCGTGGCGGTGCATCGTGATGTCTGAAATTGCGGTGAGTTATTGTTCGGTTTTGATTGGTGCGGCTGCTTAGAAAAAGTTTGGTGAGGCAGCTACTTAATCTTGGTTCTGTTGATTGCCTGTAAGCGTGTTGCACCCATAGAAAAGAGGAGCCCCTGGGCGGCTGTCCCTAGCAGAGAAATCAGAGTGGCGCAGCAGTTTTGCATTGAATTAATGTTTGTTTATTGCCTTGGCTTGTTTTCAATGATTCTACTCATTGTGCTTTTTGATCTTTGGACTTCTTGCGTGTGTGTGGATGCGGTTCGTTCTTTGTGTATGTGTGGTCGGTCGACTTGAAGTGAACAATCCATGTAGTGATTAGTTTTTGCTTGGCCTTCATCACAGATCCAACTCGATCTCGGTGGTTGGTGCTTTAAGGTTTTGCTCCAATAGTTTGTGGCTTGCTTTAGTTTTATTTGCAAACATTTTGTCTTTTTAGATCTGGTTATTGTAGTTTCTTTGTTTGTATCTGTATGGCTGAATCTCTTGGCTCATGCATGTGCAAGTGGATCGAAGATATTGCCAAGTGGTCTGCTTTGTGAAAGGTCCGCCATATGAAGCGCAAACCCGGACCGATCTTGTCCTCTCTTGGGTGTAAAGAATCATTCTCGTGTTGCTTCGAGTTTGTTTTGAGTGGTTCTCGTGTTGATTTGTTTATCCAGCTGCCTTTATTGATGTGATCTGCTGATTTTTGTGCGTGTGTTGGCGAGGAAAAATCCTGTGTTAGATGTCATCCACTAGTTTAATTTTGTGATTGCGTTGTGAGTTGTTTTTAGTCTTTTGTTTGGGGTTTGATCGGATTCAACACGGGTCATCCATTTGTGCTGATATCTGAGATCTTCATAGCTTTTATAGCTATTGGAGTGAAAGTAGTGTTGAGTTCGATCGAGGTGAAAAATAGAGAAAGCGTCTATTCACCCCCCCCCTCTAGTCGCCTTTCCGGTCCTACAATTGGTATCAGAGCCAAGTTTGCTCTTTTGTGATCTTAACCGATCTTTGAGCATGGCGACAAATATGAGGACTTGTAAGCGTTTCCTTGCTTCTTGTCGTAGTTCTTTTACCAATGGTGTTGGTCGTAACAAGACTTTTGAATGTATGATAAGTGTAATGGCGATGGAGGAGGAAGTCTCCTGTGATATCTGTGGCAAATCCTTTTGTTTTGATTGTCCTAGTTTCAGGGATGAGTCATTTTTAGAGCCCAAGGAGAAGAAGCCCAGTGGCGTATGTACATCAGCGATTGAGGATGATAATGATGAGTCTTTCGAGGACGATCCCCTACTCAAGCTAAGCATGGTGAGCAAAGAAAAACTCATTGATGACTTGATTTCATATGAATACAAATTACATGCTCTTAGGGAGAGAATGAAATTGCTGAAAAGAGAAAAGAATGATTTGTCTCATGAGCTTGCGAATTGAGAACCTCCATGAATGCTTATGATTCACTGCTTGTAGACATGGAGAACTTGAATAATTCTCTTGCATGCCTAAAATCTGAAAATGAATTATTAAAATCAAATGCTTATATGCCATGTGATTCTTGTATTGCCTTACATCATGAGCTTGACAATGCTAAGTTAGAAATAGGCAATCTTAGATCTATGGGTAGAAATGATTGTGATTCTTGTGTAGGCATGCTTGCTGAAATTGAGAAGCTTAAATTGACTAATTCCATGCATCTTGAGCAATTAGAAAATGCTAGGGCTGAGATTATTGAAATTGAAGCTAGGCCTTGTAGCATGTGCTTTGAATATGAAAAATTGCTTAAGAATGGTTTAGTCTCTTGCAAGAATTGTGCTTGTTTAGAAACTGAAATTGATGCTTTGAGCGCAAGCTTAATTCAAATGCATCATTAATTTCTTGCACATCTTGTATTTCATTGAAGAGCGAGGTTGAGTCTTTTTGCGATGATATGAGCGCCAAATCATGTGACTCTTGTATTTGCCTTCACTCCGAGATTGATGTTTTTAAGATTTCTCTTGCATCGTTGCATTCGGAGTTGGAGTCCTTTTGTGCTAAACGTGAGTCATTTGGTGTTGGTTTTTGTGGCATCGCTTTGGATAGCTCTTCTTTGGTGAGTTCGACTCTTTCGGACTCTTCTTGTGTTGTCCAACGGTTTTCAAAAGACAAATGTGCTTCTTTCTCAAATGGTACTAAATCTTCAAAAGACAAGTACCATTGCACATTTTGTAAGAAGAATGGACACACTATTGGGTTTTGCTTTCGCCGTTTGAAACATGAGCGTCGAGTGCGTCATCGTACCTCTAGGAACACACATAGCCTTTCTCATGGCATGTGTGGGTCTAGTGTCGATACGAGGACGAGTCATGATGCTAGTTCTTCTAGGATGTCTTCTTTGAGCCATAATGGTGCTTCGTCCTCTCGGACCGTGTCTACTAGTAGACTGTTACACCATTGCTCATTTTGTGGGAAGAATGGACATCTTGTTGACTTTTGTTTCCGGCGTGCAAAACAGATGCGTCGAGCTTATGCTTCTAAGTCTCCTAGTGGGCATAGTCTCTCTCATGACATGCACACTAAAGAGCCAAGCACGAAGACTCGATTTGTTGATGGCTTCTTTGACACCTTTTCGGTGGTGTCGGACAAAGACCGTGGACATGGTTTGCATAGTTTTGGTTTTGGTCCACGAGCTGCCCCGAGGCAGGATTTCCGCCGTTGTCCAAGAGGTGGACCTCGTTTTGTTCATCGAGGTACACACCCACGGCGAGGATGTGTGAGTTTCATTGATGCTTCTGTTGGTTCTCATCATGGTGCTTTCAAGCAAGGCTATCGCCGCTTTTCTAGAGATGGACCTCGTTTTCCTCATCGAGATGTCCACTCGCGGCATGCCTTCAAGGATGAGATTGGATCTTCTTGCATGGACCATCATTTGCATCATTCTAACTCACATAATGTTTCGACTGCTTCTTGTGGTGGTGTGTCCAAGGTTTGGGTTCCCAAGCATTTGCTCTCTAACCCTTCGGGACCCAGGACTCGGACACCTTGCCTTTCTCATGTGTAGGTACCGAGAACACGGGTTGGAGAACATGGACTTAAAGATTTTGATCTTTTGCTTCATCATATGATCGGGACACTTGATGGTTCTCCACCTCAACGATGGCCTCCAAGAGGCATGTGCTTTCATGATCGGCGTCTTCACATGTTTTGTGAGCTATCTTATACCTTCATGCATTTATCTTCATAATTATTCAATCTTGGCATGTTGTGCTTATCTTTGTGCTCACTTGTACCATATTGGCATGTGTTACTTCTTTGATATCCTTTATCATGCCTTTACCTTGTTTATGTATCCGTGGGCTAGATTGTTATTCATTATTACCATGGGTGTATAAGCTTGGTTTGTCAACATGAGCTTGTGTTGTCTTGTTCCTTTATTATCTTGCTCCTGTTGATTCTTGCTTATATATCCATGTATTATATTGTTGTTCATTTTTTTCATGGTTATGTGAGCTTTGTTGTGTCATCATGAGCTTGTGCTGTCTTGTACCCTTATTATCTTGCTCATGATTGATTCTTGCCTATATATCCATGTATCATTTTGTAGTTCTTAATTTCCTTGGATGTATAAGCTTGATTTTGTCAACGTGAGCTTGTGCTGTCTTGTACTCTTATTATCTTGCTCATGTTGATTCTTGCTTATGTATCCATGTATTAGACTGTTGTTCATTACTTCCATGGGTATATAAGTTTGGTCTGGTCTTCATGAGCCTGTGCTATCTGTACATGATTTATCTTGCTCGTGTTGATTTTTGCTGTATGTATCCACATGTTCATTTGATATCCATGTTAGCATTCCTTATCCATGACTTGTTCTATAACATGCTTTGTGCTTACTTGGTTATTGTGATTTACTGTTAATTGTGGATGCATGAGTCTTGCCATAGCTTTCACTAGCATGCTTTATCTATGACTGTACATATGATGGGTGATATGCTATGTGCTTGTTTGCTTGCTCCTATACCTTATTGTGGATTAAGGATAGTTTGAGCTTTATTATATCTTGGATAGCATGTGCTGAAATTATCTTGTCTATCTCCATGCTCATATCTTAAACTGTTGATTATATGCTTAAATGAGCTTTGGATCATCTTTTGCTATCCTTGCTAGTCATGTGTCTTGGTACTGTTTCTTCAGATATTGTCTCACTAACCCAGTACCAAGGCATAGACTTTTCTGTCTCTTTGGTATAGTCTTTTCAGTTGAGAAGAAGAACATGTGATTCATGATTTCAAGCTGTTGGTTCTTCTTCATTTGTGCCTTCAATGATGACTATCACTTCTTGGAGACGAAGGAATGTGAGATGAGGATGATGGGTGAGCGCAACTATCTTCTGAAGCTTCAAGGATTGGATCTTCATCCATCATGACTACATCTCACTGCCAAGCAGTGGGACTCAGGTTCGAGCTTCTATACCCTACATTTGTGTATGGTATCCCTAGTCTACCTTGCATAGCATCTGTTTTGTGTCGGTGTTGGATTTGTTACATTCAAGGTAGATAGGAGGCTCTGTTCTAGCACGTGTCTTTTCTAGGCACTCTTCTTATCCCATGTTTTTTCTAGGATGCATTCTTCTCACAGTCTAGATCGAGCTTGTCTCCCAATCACTAGTGTTAGCAGGTTTTTGAGTTGCCTGTAAACTTTTTGGTGTTGGTGTTTCGCTCCCTAGCTTTTTGAGTTGCTGTCCCTGGAGATCTTGTGGTGTTTGAAGTCTTTGTGCTAGTTTTTGTGGAGTCCAAGGCAAATTGGCAGATCTCCCCTCAAAGCTTTTTAGACCCAACAAGGTTTGCCACCTTGAGATGCGAGTAAGGGATAATTTATCCCTATGGGTTGGTTTGAGAGGGAGTTGGTTCTTTTCGGAACTTTCTTAGTTCTTTTCTGAACCTTTTTCTGTTCATCTGAACTTTCCTTGTTCATTTGAACTTTTGTGGATCTTTTCGATACCTTATTCAAGTGGTATCTTCTTTGGATCTTTTGATCCTTGTGATCTTTTAGGCTTTTAAGTCTTTTGTGCATCTCATTGTATCATATTGCATACATATGGAAAATCCAAAAAGATGCATTGTTATATAAGCTTTACTGCTTCTGTCTTTTAAATTGATGAAGCTTTGCTTATTACCCTTTTGAGCTTTAGTATTTCAATTCTTGCTCAAGATTGTGTCTAGTTCTTTGACTTACTAGAATTATCATGCTTTTACATGTGCAGCAATGTCTTCGCTATATGAGCTAGAACTGTTAATATAACTTGAACTGAAAATAGCAATTTGTGGATCTTTTAGCTAGTTGCACAATTAGTGATCCTTTTGTGACATTGGCCCTGTCAAAATTGCTTTGTTAGCTCTGGAATCTAGAATTGAACATCTTTGAGCTTTCAGTTCATTAAAGAATCTAAAACAGCCCTTGTGCAAAATGAAAAATGATCTCTTTTGTGCGAAAAAACTGATCTCACCAATTCTTTCTCATGAGACGGCTTGCCATTGTACTAGGCATGAACTCAGGGGGAGTTTTGGATGACCTAGACCACTCTTTTAAGCTTTTTGTGCTTGAGATGGTCGCGGCAAGGCTTGAGATCTAGCACATGGCTGAAAATACAATTTGTCAAATGTGGTTGAAGCTTAGGAAGAGATTGTGGATGGCTCCTAGTCCAGGATCCTCTTTACTAAGATAAACCTTTTATCAACTTGAATATTCATTGCGAATGGAAAATAGTTGAGAATTGGGCTTTTGACAAAAATTGAGCTAAATGATTCAATTCATGACTTTTTGTCTCTAAAATGGTCTTTGCTAGCTTCTGGATCTCACATTGACATTCTGGCAAGGCCATTATCACTTTAGGATAACTGTTGTTGAACTTGCTAATTTTGACACATTGCTTAAATTAAATCAACAACATGTGATATATTGAGCTCTTTAGCCTAGCTTTGCTATATATGTCTTAACATGATCTTGCTAGCTTTGTCAGGCTTGTTGTATCTTGAGTAATGTTAGAAATGCTAGCCTGTTCAATTGAGTAATCTCCAAAGCTTCTTTTACCTAAAAATTAAAAAATCAAAACAAAAATGAAGCCACCCCATTGCATTTCATGCATGCTCTTTCTTTTGCTTCTTCCTTACTTGTGCATTTGTCATCTCTAGATGAGAGGAAGGGATGATTCCTTGATGAATCCATTGTCAAAGGGGGAGAAGATATAGCGAAAATGTATTGTTAATAAAGAGCTTTTTAGTTATGGGGGAGTAGTTTTGTAAGGGGGAGAAATGGAGAAATTGAAATGTCTTATTCTCTCTTTTAAAATGATGATCATAGTGAGGGGGAGCATTCATATTGCATTCTTTTGGTCATAGTTCCTTTTCTAAACTTGAATTGCAATTATTGAAGCCTCACAATGATCTAAGGTCATATAGAACATTTGTTCTTTCATATGGACCTTAAGTGAGATTTTTGTCGATTCTCTGGAATTGGAAGCTTTTCTTGCTTCTTCTGCTGTGTCTCACTTGCTGAAACTTTTTGAAGCTAGCTTGGTCTTTCTCATTGCTTTCTCTTGCTAATGGACCAAGTTGTGCCTTTGTGCGAAAACGTTGAGTTCTTTTACTTTTCAAACTACAAACTTACATTTTCTGAGAGATTGCCAATGTGTTCATCAAGGGGGAGATTGTGGATATCATGGGGATATGCCCATGATCTTAGGATGATGAAACAATTGGCAATGTGGCTTTTGGTTTGAAGTTTCATGTGTTTTCGACAAAGTTTCAGTTCTGTCAGGTCAGCGGCTGTCTGACCGGCTTTTGTGCTGAATGTTGATATAAGTGTTGGATTGATTTTGGGATAGGTCATATCCTTGTTGTTAATGCATATGTGTTGCATATTGCATGTTTTGGCTAACGTGGGTCAAGTTGTGAAGAACTTGTTCCCGGATTCGTGTTTGCTTGTCTATTGCTGTGCAGGTGGCTTGCAGGTCAATGACGGTCAACGGCGAGGAGGATCGGGACTAAGCTTGGAGAGCTGAGGTCCGAAACGATCAAGGATGCGGGTGAGGTCAGTGACTCAAGCATGGCGCAGAATGGACGAGGATGACCGAGCAGGCGGTTCGGTCTGTTGGTTGGATCAAGCGTAGCAGAGTCGTTGCAAGTGCTCGGTGGTGCGGTGGGATCCGGACGGAGAGACTTGACGACATGGAGCCGTTGATCAACCTACACGTGGCGAAGCGGCGAGTGCCAGCGCAGATGGACTTCGGTCTTTTGGAGAAGGATCGAGAAGGGGTATTTGGTAATTTACCAAATACCGCCTTGGTGACCTTTGACTAAGCCGGCGCTGGTCGGCGCATGGTGAAGCGGTTTAGATCAATCGACGATGAAGACGGCGCTTTGAGATGCGTGCGTGTGTGTTCCGTTGATGTTGGGCCTTAACGAAGCCCATTAGGTTTAGCTCTAATTCTAAAAGGGTTTTAGGGTTAAGAGCTGTCCTATATAAGGATTGAGATGGGACTTTAGGGTTTTTGGGGTTGCTTTTGAAAAATCTGGAGAGCCTTTGTGTGGTGGCCTCCTGTAGACCACAAAGAAACGCAGCCCCTGGCGATGCCCCGGCGGCGCCTGTGTTGTGCGCCCAGGAAAAATAGCAGAATGGTGGCGGTGGCCCGGTTTTTTGTTCTTGCGCGCTTGTAGTACCTCATGGCGGCGGCCGGCGCCTGTGCTTGTCATGATTTCAACCTGTTTGGATTTATTTATTGCCTGCTGGGTCTGTCGGCTTGTTGTGGATTGTTGTGCCAGTGGTTATCTCGTTCCTTGTCTTGATTGCCAGCGATTCCGTCGTTTGATTTTGTTTTGGTTTTCCGTTTTTTTGCTTCTTGCATGAAAGGGGACTAGTTCACAGTTGTTGCATTGACTTGATTTTGACTGCTATTGTGTCCTTTAGTTTTATTGTTTCATCTACCGCTTGACTGCTCAATGATATGATTAATGTTTTTGGTGTGCAAGATCAGTGCGGCTGCTCCTTCCAAAAATCTGGGCGCCCTGTAGCTCTAGAAAAATGGCGGCGGCTGATTTTTTCGCTGGGCGCAGCGCCTCTGTGTGTGCACCTGTAGCGATTTGAGGAGTCCGTGGCGGCCGACTGTGATGTCTGAAATTGCAGTGAGTTATTGTTCGGTTTTGATTGGTGCGGCTGCTTAGAAAAAGTTTGGTGAGGCAGCTACTTAATCTTGGTTCTGTTGATTGCCTATAAGCGTGTTGCACCCATAGAAAAGAGGAGCCCCTGGGCGGCTGTCCCTAGCAGAGAAATCAGAGTGGCGCAGCAGTTTTGCATTGAATTAATGTTTGTTTATTGCCTTGGCTTGTTTTCAATGATTCTACTCACTGTGCTTTTTGATGCTGGACTTGCTGTGCGTGTGGACTGCTGCGGTTCGTTGCTGTGTATGTGTGGTCGGTCAGCTTGAAGTGAACAATTGTAACAGCCTAAAGTTCTGTTACCAAATTAAAATTAAATAAAATTATTATTTTATTGGATTTTCTGAAATTTGAAAGAGTTTGATTGCTTTATTTGAATTTCTGAAGTTTTAAAAGTCAAAATTAAAGTTTTATTAAAGTTTTTGAAGTTTTATTTGAGTTAAAGTTGAAAAATAAAAATTAATTAATTTCTAAAATTTTCTCGAGATTTTTTTAAAAAAACTATCCCTAATTATTTTAAATAAATTATGTGCAAAAATAAAAGCCAACTTTACATTAGAATTATTTTTATTAAGTTCAAAATAATTCTAGGAATTTTATGAATTTTTCTAGAATTTTTGAACCCTATTTGCTATGTTCTAAAAATATTTGATTTAATGCATTTTCTTTATTTCGAAAATAAAAAAAAATAAAAAATAAAAAATAAAAAAACTGTTCGGACCGTAAACAATAGCCAGTGAACAGTAATCCGGAAAAAATATATTTTTAAAAAATCTTTTTCATGTGCGGCAAAGACAAACTTCCCATCGGGTTACCCTTCCTCGCATTACTCCAAGCACAAAGACGCTTAACTCCAAGTGACCCATTGCTTAGGCTGCCAACAAAACCTTTTGGTTTCAAATCACTATAGACTTCTTTATTTCCTTTAGTGCTCTCTTTATTTCTCTCTCATCTTCCCCACGGTTCATCTTCTGTTGTCTTCTCGAGAGAACAAAAAAATGGCCGAAGCCACTAAAATGGCAGCGCCGCCCCTTTGCTTGCCTAGCTCGGCCACCGCCGACCGCCGCCGGTGCCACTCCTCGTCGCGCCGCCCCTGCCGGCCACCGCCATCTCTCTCCCCTTGCTTCCTCTCTCCCTTTACTGCCATTAAAACCAAAGCAAGGAGCTCCAAACTCCATTAATGGCTGCCACCACCTCTCTCCCCTTTTCTCTTCACTCAAGCCATCAAAATTGATTCCGTCAGAAGCGAAACGTCCGTATTAACGTCACGCACGTCGCAGCACCTTCCATTGCACGATTCCCCCATCACACGCAGTTAATTTAATCGTTTCATTTCGCAACCAAATCTGTCGCCCGTAGCTCTTCGCCTCCCCGACGTTTCGGCTCCCCTCCGCCCCTATAAAAAGGAGCACCAGGTGCCTCTCCACAACCACAACCCACCCTCAAAATCTCTCCTCCCCTCTCCCCATGGTTTGGCCGAATTTGGAAGTTGAAGCTCGAGGTCCGAACGCCGTTAGTCGGTCAATTGCGCCTCCTACGGTGAAGCCCCGGCACCATCGACCACACCACTAGCTTCGCCTCGACGCGTTCTACACCGTGCTCCCCTCGCCTTCGCCGGAGCATCGCCGGAGCACCGTCGCCACCGTGAGCCCAAGCCGTGCCGACGTCGTCGTCCTCGCCTCCGACCATCCGTACGCGTCTCTCCCCAACCGAGGTGAGCACCGGCATCCCGTCGTCCCCTCTCTCCATTCCACCCCTCGCCGGCCGTCGGAATGCCGCCGTTCGCCGGCAACGCCGTTATCTAAACCATAGACCGAAGCTTCCTCTTTTGTAAATTGCGTCGCCGTCGAGAAGCGCGGCGCGCATCGTCTCTACCCCGCCGCGATAAATGCGTGCTCTTCGGGATGCTCACCTTCTCGTCGCTGGGAACTCACCAGAGCACCACCCACCATGGCGCCATTTTTTTTTCCAAAGCGTGGTGCTCGGCTACCTGGAGAAGATAGTGAACGATGTCAAATATCCTATTCATGCTTTACTTTGTACAGATCCTTTTAATCTTCCAAAAATCCGTTCTCTCTCATGCAAGCTCCAAATCCGTTGATTCCTTCACCTAAATTCATCTAAATTCATCTATTATTTTTAGTATTTATTTTGCAATTTCTAGATTTTATTTAATTTCCATTAATTATTTGGTCCATTTTACGCGTTTGCCGCCACCGGCCGACCATCGCTTTCCGCTAACCAAGGTGGCGTTGTGTTCCCCGGTTTTCTCTTCAAATCGCCGCCAACCTCACTCGCTTCTTCTCTCCGTTTGCCCATAACGCCGACGACCGTCCGCGTCTGCTGAAGGTTTTTCTCTGTCGGACTACGCCGCCATCGAAGACCCTCTCGCTAAGCCGTCAACACCATTGAGTTCGCCTCAACACGTGCAACATCATACTTTCTCTCCTTGGCCATAAAACTTCTTCTTTGTTCTCAGTTATCCGAAACCATAATGTCCGATTAATAGTACAATTTTCGGAATTTTATTATTTCATGTAATATTCAACCTTCCGGAATTTCGTTCTCACTCATACGAACTCCGATTGCGTCGATTCAACTTCCTAAATTCATATAAAATCAATACCTTCCTAGCAGTATTTATGTTATAATTTTTGGATTTTATTTGGATTTTATTTGAAAATTATTTGAATTCGGATCGTTTACGCGTATAGATTTCGACGACTTCGGACGACCGGATTTCAACGCCGTTTGAGATTAATCCATTAAGCAAGGCAAGTTACATTCTTGACCATATTTGCACCCAGTATTTAAAATTATTTAAATTCTGTTTTAAATTATTATTGCATGCGTATTTATATTCAAGTAATTTAAATTCCTGTTTTAAGCTTTATAGTTATTCCCAATGCCTTTGTATGTCCAATTATTGTCAAGAGAGGTGGTATGGAGACTATTATCGAATGCAATATATTTTGGAGTTTGGATAATAAAAGAATATTGTGAATGGATGTGTGAAGATAGAGGAAAATTGTTAATGGATAATGGATGTTGAATTAAAGAAATAGGTAATTATTGGTATTGGATTATGGAAATAGATTATTATTAAGGATCGGATTGTGGTATCATTAGAGTTATATGATTGTTGGAGATTAGATGTCAATCATAGACATAGATTATTATTGGATTATTGGATATTGGATTGAATGATGTTCGATTATTAGAAATACATGATCATTATGGTTGTATTGTAGAAATAAATGATTATTGGATCGGATTTTAGAAATAAATAATTGTTGATGTGGGATTATTAGAAAAATGGATGATAGATAAACACTATAGTCAGATCCTGAATTATTGATATCAGATTCTAGAAATAGATTGCTATTGGATATCAGATTATCTAAAGATTTGATTATAGAATTACTTAGTCATTAGATTGATGTTGAATTAGTAGAAATAGTTTATTAAGGAATAATGGATTGATAGATATCGGATTATAAAATTAGAGTATAGTTAAATATTTGGATCAATTGATGTTGGATCATAGAATTAGACCTATATGGTGTAGATTGGACTAATGGATATTGGATTGTTGAAGGTTGGATTATCACAATACTGATGGTTTACATACTGATCTCGTTCTTGACAAGTCTTGGACATTTAACCTTCACCCTAGATAAAATCTAGTTGATACAATAGTATGAACTAGAACATTTTGAGAAAGATTATGCTTAGCAATGCTTAGACCCAAAATGTTTGATTTGGGAAACTTTCACCAAAAATCAAATATTGTTTAAGAATCTATGGCATTGGTTTGTCATGGAAGTTTTGTCGTAAATGAATTTGAGAAAAATAAAATAAAATTATGGTTTGTACTTGGGCGAAATGGTTGTTTGGATGGTGCATGTTAATGCACGGATCAAGTCATTTTCATGATCGAGGCCCATGGGTTTTGTGGAAAGTCGCCCAAGTCAATTGAGGACCGCCTCTGGCGTTCCTTTGCTATGCCTATAATGGGTTATGCCTCACCGTACAACCACATGTCCTCGAATGGGCGTAGGACACAGCTAATTAATTTGTAAAGTTCCATCGCGGTTGATCCTGTTTATGCGTGGGCGGTCTTTCATGGCCATTTCTTTTGACAAAGTCTTTCATGACTATTGTTCCCACCTGGCGCAAGAGGGGGCTAGGAACTCTACGGATTTCTATTCCAAAGGGGGCGAAACCTTAGCGAGGGGAAACTGCGGTGGAACGGCGCATTGTAAAGGCCTTGGCATGTGCTCTAGACTGCTTACCTAAGGTAGTGAGCGGTGGTATCGACGGATGCCAAGCAAACTAGAGAATTCGTGTCATGTGGGTAAAGTGTACAACCTCTGCAGAGTGTAAAACTATTCGAATAGCCGTGTCCACGGTCATGGACATGCTAGCAAAAGCCACTCAAAGTTAGACTTGGAATTTGTTTTAAAAGACTTTGTCAACTGGTTTATCAAATGGGATTGAGGCGGTTAGCCATTGTGATAGGAGGGTATCCTTCACCATTCTTGTGTGAATGTTATCGACTATAAAATTGATTTAGAAAATGAATTTTAGTTATAGAATAACTGCTTTTGAACTTAGTACAAGTATTCTGTAAAATCTTTGTTTTATGCAAATTCAACCATATTAAGCTTTCCTTTGAAATATCCATATATGCATGTCATTCTGTTATTTGATGGTGTAACTTGCGAGCACGGTAGTTGTGCTCATTCTTGCTTAATGCAAATAATTTCAGAGGAGAAGGACTTTGCTACGGTGTGGATCTCGACGACTAGGCCGCTTCCCGATCGATTGCTGTGGCGAATCGTTGGGTCTACTACTACTCCTTTGCTTCCGCTGTGTTTATTTTATTGTTGGCATGTAAGCCTCCTTTGTAATCAACTCTGTTGTTTATTTATTAATAAAGTTGTGATATGATTTTGTTACCATATTTGTTTACTGTGTGAACTAGCTACTGATCATGGGACTAGTTGAAATGCCAGAGGATTCGGAGTGTTAATCCGGGTCTTACAAAGTGGTATCGAGCCATATCATTGTGTAGGTCGTGACCTAGTTAGAATGGCCGTTAGTTGAAAAACTTCAAAAATTATTTTATATAACAAGAAAAATAAATTGTTCTCTCTTCATCTTGGTCATCTGTCTATCCTTAGCTTCTTTTAGCAATTATTTCTTACCTAACTTTCTTCACCATTTTATGAAGTTAAAGGGATCCTCTTCTCCTTGCAACTTTCTATAGTGGGTCAGCACGTTTTACCATTGCGTTGAAGACCCCAAGACTTGAAGCCATCAAGGAAGTATCGTCGTCACCATCATCCAAGGACAACAAACAAGATGTACTGAAGATCGCGATGTCAACCAAGCCATATAGTTTAAGTTTGCCAAGACTCATTACGTAATCTTGAGTCGTTTCACCGATTAAAAGTCTCGTCGAGTAGAACGTTGTATTGTTCCTTTATTTGTATGGTGTATTTTATTTTGGTACGTCATACGCAGATCTTTTGATCTTGTGTACCACGTTTTCTTTAAATGGGTAGACTTCTTTCCTCATAGCCTTCACTCTTACCCTTTGCTATTTTCCTCTTCCCTAAACAATCCATTGGACTTTTAACCTACCGATGCACTTGAGACTTGAAAGACGGATGGATACCTCAAAACCTTGAACAACCCAACACCGACAAAAAGCCAACTTGAAAATAGACTCTTTCTATCTTTCAATTCATTTACCCTATGTGCGTATTCTTTCTTTCTAGCTTCTCCGAATCTCGGGGACGAGATTCCTTCTAAGGGGGGTAGTTTGTAACAGCCTAAAGTTCTGTTACCAAATTAAAATTAAATAAAATTATTATTTTATTGGATTTTCTGAAATTTGAAAGAGTTTGATTGCTTTATTTGAATTTCTGAAGTTTTAAAAGTCAAAATTAAAGTTTTATTAAAGTTTTTGAAGTTTTATTTGAGTTAAAGTTGAAAAATAAAAATTAATTAATTTCTAAAATTTTCTGAGATTTTTTAAAAAAAACTATCCTAATTATTTTAAATAAATTATGTGCAAAAATAAAAGCCAACTTTACATTAGAATTATTTTATTAAGTTCAAAATAATTCTAGGAATTTTATGAATTTTTCTAGAATTTTTGAACCCTATTTGCTATGTTCTAAAAATATTTGATTTAATGCATTTTCTTTATTTCGAAAATAAAAAAAATAAAAATAAAAAAACTGTTAGGACCGTAAACAATAGCCAGTGAACAGTAATCCGGAAAAAATATATTTTTAAAAAATCTTTTTCATGTGGGCAAACAAACTTCCCATCGGGTTACCCTTCCTCACATTACTCCAAGCACAAAGACGCTTAACTCCAAGTGACCCATTGCTTAGGCCGCCAACAAAACCTTTTGGTTTCAAATCACTATAGACTTCTTTATTTCCTTTAGTGCTCTCTTTATTTCTCTCTCATCTTCCCCACGGTTCATCTTCATTGTCTTCTCGAGAGAACAAAAAATGGCAAAGCCACTAAAATGGCGGCGCCCGCCCTTGCTTGCCTAGCTCGGCCACCGCCGACCGCCCTTGCAGTGCCACTCCTCGTCGCGCCGCCCTGCCGCCACCGCCATCTCTCTCCCTTGCTTCCTCTCTCCTTTCTGCCATTAAAACCAAAGCAAGGAGCTCCAAACTCCATTAATGGTCGCCACCATCTCTCTCCCTTTTCTCTTCACTCAAGCCATCAAAATTGATTCCGTCGAAGTTAAACGTCCAGATAACGTCCACGACGTCGCAGCACCTTCCATTGCACGATTCCCCATCACACGCAGTTAATTTAATCGTTTCATTTAGCAACCAAATCATGCCGCCAGTAGCTCTTCGCCTCCCGACGTTTGGCTCCTCCGCCCCTATAAAAGGAGCACGGTGCCTCTCCACAACCACAACCCACCCTCAAAATCTCTCCTCCCTCTCCCCATGGTTTGGCGAATTTGGAAGTTGAAGCTCGAGGTCCGAACGCCGTTAGTCGGTCAATTGCGCCCCTACGGTGAAGCCCGGCACCATCGACCACACCACTAGCTTCGCCTCGACGTTCTACACGTGCTCCCCTCGCCTTCGCGGAGCATCGCCGAGCACCGCCGCCACCGTGAGCCCAAGCCGTGCCGGCGTCGTCGTCCTCGCCTCCGACCATCCGACGCGTCTCTCCCCAACCGAGGTGAGCACCGCATCCGTCGTCCCCTCTCCATTCCACCCCTCGCCGGCCGCCGGAATGCCGCCGTGCTCACGGCAACGCCGTTATCTAAACCATAGACCAAGCTTCCTCTTTTGTAAATTGCGTCGCCGTCGAGCTAGCGCCACAGCATCGTCTCTACCCCACAACCGCGATAAATCGTGCTCTTCGGGATGCTCACCTTCTCGTCGCTGGGAACTCACCAGAGCACCACCCACCATGGCGCCATTTTTTTTTTCCAAAGCGTGGTGCTCGGCTACCTGGAGAAGATAGTGAACAGTGTCAAATATCCTATTCATGCTTTACTTTGTACAGATCCTTTTAATCTTCAAAAATCCGTTCTCTCTCATGCAAGCTCCAAATCCGTTGATTCCTTCACCTAAATTCATCTAAATTCATCTATTATTTTTAGTATTTATTTTGCAATTTCTAGATTTTATTTAATTTCCATTAATTATTTGGTCCATTTTGCGCGTCGTTGCCGCCACCGGCCGACCATGCGCTTTCCGCCCCAACCAAGGTGAGCGTTGTGTTCCCCGCGGTTTTCTCTTCAAATCGCCGCCAACCTCACTCGCTAACTTCTCTCCGTTTGCCCGCAACGCCGACGACCGTCCGCCGTCTGCTGAAGGTTTTTCTCTGTCGGACTACGTCGCCATCGAAGACCCTCTCGCTAAGCCGTCAACACCATTGAGTTCGCCTCAACACGTGCAACATCATACTTTCTCTCCTTGGCCATAAAACTTCTTCTTTGTTCTCAGTTATCCGAAACCATAATGTCCGATTAATAGTACAATTTTCGGAATTTTATTATTTCATGTAATATTCAACCTTCCGGAATTTCGTTCTCACTCATACGAACTCCGATTGCGTCGATTCAACTTCCTAAATTCATATAAAATCAATACCTTCCTAGCAGTATTTATGTTATAATTTTTGGATTTTATTTGGATTTTATTTGAAAATTATTTGAATTCGGATCGTTTACGCGTATAGATTTCGACGACTTCGGACGACCGGATTTCAACGCCGTTTGAGATTAATCCATTAAGCAAGGCAAGTTACATTCTTGACCATATTTGCACCCAGTATTTAAAATTATTTAAATTCTGTTTTAAATTATTATTGCATGCGTATTTATATTCAAGTAATTTAAATTCCTGTTTTAAGCTTTATAGTTATTCCCAATGCCTTTGTATGTCCAATTATTGTCAAGAGAGGTGGTATGGAGACTATTATCGAATGCAATATATTTTGGAGTTTGGATAATAAAAGAATATTGTGAATGGATGTGTGAAGATAGAGGAAAATTGTTAATGGATAATGGATGTTGAATTAAAGAAATAGGTAATTATTGGTATTGGATTATGGAAATAGATTATTATTAAGGATCGGATTGTGGTATCATTAGAGTTATATGATTGTTGGAGATTAGATGTCAATCATAGACATAGATTATTATTGGATTATTGGATATTGGATTGAATGATGTTCGATTATTAGAAATACATGATCATTATGGTTGTATTGTAGAAATAAATGATTATTGGATACGGATTTTAGAAATAAATAATTGTTGATGTGGGATTATTAGAAAAATGGATGATAGATAAACACTATAGTCGATCTGAATTATTGATATCGATTCTAGAAATAGATTGCTATTGGATATCGATTATCTAAAGATTTGATTATAGAATTACTTAGTCATTAGATTGATGTTGAATTAGTAGAAATAGTTTATTAAGGAATAATGGATTGATAGATATCGGATTATAAAATTAGAGTATAGTTAAATATTTGGATCAATTGATGTTGGATCATAGAATTAGACCTATATGGTGTAGATTGGACTAATGGATATTGGATTGTTGAAGGTGGATTATCACAATCTTGATGGTTTACATCTTGATCTCGTTCTTGACAAGTCTTGGACATTTAACCTTCACCCTAGATAAAATCTAGTTGATACAATAGTATGAACTAGAACATTTTGAGAAAGATTATGCTTAGCAATGCTTAGACCCAAAAATGTTTGATTTGGGAAACTTTCAGCCAAAAATCAAATATTGTTTAATAATCTATGGCATTGGTTTGTCATGGAAGTTTTGTCGTAAATGAATTTGAGAAAAATAAAATAAAATTATGGTTTGTACTTGGGCGAAATGGTTGTTTGGATGGTGCATGTTAATGCACGGGATCAAGTCATTTTCATGATCGAGGCCCATGGGTTTTGTGGAAAGTCGCCCAAGTCAATTGAGGACCGGCCTCTGAGCGTTCCTTTGCTATGCCTATAATGGGTTATGCCTCACCGTACAACCACATGTCCTCAGAATGGGGCGAGGACACAGCTAATTAATTTGTAAAGTTCCATCGCGGTTGATCCTGTTTGTGCATGGCGGTCTTTCATGGCCATTTCTTTTGACAAAGTCTTTCATGACTATTGTTCCCACTGGCGCAAGAGGGCTAGGAACTCTCTGATTTCTATTCCAAAGGCGAAACCTTAGCGAGGAAATGCGGTGGAGCGGCGCATTGTAAAGGCCTTGGCATGTGCTCTAGGCTGCTTACCTAAGGTAGTGGCGGTGGTATCGACGGATGCCAAGCAAACTAGAGAATTCGTGTCATGTGGGTAAAGTGTACAACCTCTGCAGAGTGTAAAACTATTGAATAGCCGTGTCCACGGTCATGGACATGCTAGCAAAAGCCACTCAAAGTTAGACTTGGAATTTGTTTTAAAAGACTTTGTCAACTGGTTTATCCAAATGGGATTAGGCGGTTAGCCATTGTGATAGGAGGTATCCTTCACCATTCTTGTGTGAATGTTATCGACTATAAAATTGATTTAGAAAATGAATTTTAGTTATAGAATAACCGCTTTTGAACTTAGTACAAGTATTTCTGAGAAAATCTTTGTTTTATGCAAATTCAACCATATTAAGCTTTCCTTTGAAATATCCATATATGCATGTCATTACGTTATTTGCCGGTGTAACTTGCGAGCACGGTAGTTGTGCTCATTCTTGCTTAATGCAAATAATTTCAGAGGAGAATGACTTTGCTACGGTGTGGATCTCGACGACTAGGCGCTTCCCGATCGATTGCTGTGGCGAATCGTTGGGTCTACTACTACTCCTTTGCTTCATTGTGTTTATTTTATTGTTGGCATGTAAGCCTCCTTTGTAATCAACTCTGTTGTTTATTTATTAATAAAGTTGTGATATGATTTTGTTACCATATTTGTTTCTTGTGTGAACTAGATCTCGATCATGGGACTAGTTAGAAATGCACAGAGGATTCGGGAGTGTTAATCCCGGGTCTTACAACAATCCATGTAGTGATTAGTTTTTGCTTGGCCTTCATCACAGATCCAACTCAGGTCTCTGGTGGTGGTGCTTTAAGGTTTTTGCTCCCGGCGGTTTGTGGCTTGCTTTAGTTTTATTTGCCAAACATTTTGTCTTTTTAGATCTGGTTATTGTAGTTTCTTTGTTTGTATCTGTATGGCTGAATCTCTTGGCTCATGCATGTGCAAGTGGATCGAAGATATTGCCAAGTGGTCTGCTTGTGAAAGGTCCGCCATATGAGCGCAAACCAGACCGATTCTTGTCCTCTCTTGGGTGTAAAGAATCATTCTACGTGTTGCCTTCGAAATTTTCTTTGGTGGTTCTCTGTGTTGATTTGTTTATCCGGTGCCTTTATTGATGTGATGCGGCTGATTTTTGTGCGTGTGTTGGCGAGGAAAAATCCTGTGTTAGATGTCATCCACTAGTTTAATTTTGTGATTGCGGTTGTGAGTTGTTTTTAGTCTTTTGTTTGGGGTTTGATCGGATTCAACACGGGTCATCCATGTGCTGTATCTGAGATCTTCATAGCTTTTATAGCTATTGGAGTGAAAGTAGTGTTGAGTTCGATCGAGGTGAAAAAAATAAGCGTCTATTCACCCCCCTCTAGTCGCCTTTTAGGTCCTCTGAGACTGCGTGACTTATTTCCGACAAAATCTGAGATATCTCACTTTGGGTAACTTTCCAATTTCATAGGGACATTGCCCTCAATAGAGAGTTAAACACGGCGCTAAGCACATCAATTGTTGTGATATTTGCAAGGGAAGAAGGGATGGTTCCGTAAGATTATTATATAAGCTCCAAGCGTTGAAGGAGAGGAGGTAGATTGATCATCTAGGTATTTGCCCAACTAGGTGGTTGTTACCTATCCTTATGATGTTGAGACGAGAACAGTTGGCGAAATCAGGCATGGAACCTTGTAGTGTGTTTTTACCCAAGTAGAGGGTTTCAAGGCGATGTAGGTGACCAAGAGGCGGAGGGATTTGTCCATTGAGTGTATTTGTCGGTAGGAGCAGATGTCTTAGGAATGTGAGGTTTCCGAGTGACGGAGAGATGTGCCCTACTAGACCTTGATTTGTAAGATTAAGAGAAGTGACACGGCGTGGATTCTTCAAGCTACAGGAGACACCTTCCCAAGTGCAGAAGTGGGCACTGTCATTCCAGGACATCAAGGCTTGCTGTGGATCAAGACTGATTGCATTCTTGAAATCAAGTAGTGACAACCGATCTGTCTCATTCCCATATAACGAGCTGCAGATGATGACGTGTGCGCTGCTGGCCATGAGCACCAACACAAACTGTCCAATTGCGATGTCCTTCATTATACATTGGTCGAATCTAGATCTTGGTTGTATGAATAGAGAAAAAGAGGGGGGAGTTTTAGATGATCAGAAAATGTTGACAAATCTTCACTTATTCAGTGGTTGGTTGATATTTAAGTACCTGAATGGAATGGTTTAGTTTCACTTCAGCTATTCCTTTCCTCAATGCTTGCTTTCTCCCATATTCCTTCAGCAAGATTTCAATACAAGTCAAACTCTTGACTAATGCAAGTGCTACACAACGTTGAGCGTTTTCTTCAGATCCCTATATATGTACACACAAAAAGGGAGCAGCTTAGCTTGCAGGATCTAATCAATTCTAGCTTGCACACAAATAGCTTCTAATCAATCGTTGAGAACGCATGCGGTTTGTGAACAAAAGTTAAAGCTAGATGAGCGTTGAACAAATGGCCAGCTAGCTTGGCCCCACACGATGAGAGTATGGCGGTGCCGTATATAGGCATGCTGCACTGATCGTAGTTTCTTAATTTATAGGTTAATCACCTCTTGCTAAGATGATTTCGGCGACCATTGACATTGAGTAGTTGGTGGGCTCGAATGTTGAGCATGCATTTTTCTTCACTCTTGAGTGTATCAAAGTCAACTAGGCATTGGAGAAGTGTGCTACAAGATTCCTATATGAATCCTAATAGAATTGTGATTCCTACTTCTTTTGGAGAAGAACTATGAGACACTATATAAAACCACGAGGGTGGTTATGAAGAATACAAGCCACAAACCAACTCATCCAAAGCAAGAGAGGATTAGAGGCTAGGTTATTCTTTAGCATTAGATTCTTATATAGTGCAAGTATCTGAGGGTCCTAAAAAGTTTGAGAGAGTGAGCGACAATCCCTTGTATTCTTTTGAGGTTGTGATTAAAGAATATGTGGTTTTCGCCAAATCTTTCTCCCTCGTCGTTATTATTTCTCTCTCGGATTTATCTACTTCGTTCTTGATATCGTACGCGATCATACCGTATCTCGTAACTCTGAATCGATCTGGGGCTCTTTGTGCATAAAAAGGTATCAGAGTATAACAAGTGGTATTAGTGCCATGTCTGGATTAATCAGATTTGTGAGAAGGTCCATGGATTAATCAAATTTGTGAGAAGGTCGACGAAGGTCAGGTGGCACAGAATCAAAATCTATGTCAACGATGTGGAATCAAGTGGAGAAATTTGATGGCGGGGAATTTCGGCGTGTGGCGATGTGTGGTGAAGGATGTCCTTGTCCGATGAGGGTTAATCGATGCTCTTGAAGGGATAAACCGGAAAAAGCGTCCATTGAAGAATGGAAGGTGATGAAGCGGAAGGTTGTCGATACAATCCATGTAAAGTACTCGGTGATTAAAGAAAATTTACCAAAAGAAATATGGAGTGACTTAGAATAATTGTATATGGCAAAGTCACGACAAACCGATGGAGTCTTTGAAGCGGCAACGATCTGAGTTGTGCATGGAGGAAGCGCGCGGTTCATTGACCATCTCAATGTCTTCAACAAACTTATCACTGGCCCGACTAGTGTAGATGAGAAAATTGAGGAGAACGACAAGGTTGTCATATTGACATCATCTCTACCACTATCATGTGAGCAATTGGTGATGAATATTCTCGTTGGGAAAAACACTATCAACTTTAATGAGGCAGTAGCATATCTATTGGAGGTGGAGTCCTTGAAGAAGCCATCTGATTTTTCATCCTCGGATGATCAAGCATTGACTGTCGTATGTGTTGCAGGAAAAAGTAAAAGTCACAGGAAGAAGAAGGGCAAGAGCAATGGCACACATGTATGCTATCTATGTGACGAGGAAGGTCATATGATAAAGGATTGTCTAAGTTTCAAGCAAATAAGGGGAGCATGCTTAGTAGCGGCAGTGAAAGATGATTCAGATGTACAAGTCGCCAGTCAATCAAGTACTTCTCATGGATGGATATTATATTGAGGTTGTTGCTTCCATATATGTTGATGAGGAGATGTTTAACGAAGGGTCTATCGCCGAGCACATGGGCTGTTCACTTAGCGGATTGCAAGGGTATGCAATTACTAAGGTGGGAACGATTACATTGGAGATATATAATGGAGCACATCACGCATTGGCGGGAGTTCGGTATATCCGACTACGTATTTGTACTAGTTGACTAAGATGACGAGTATATTTCTTTAAAAAATGTCATAGTAAACCTCTTGTAGTGCTTTCTGAAAAAAGCACATGGAGGTGATAGCAAATCAGTTGTACATGTTTATCAAAGGCACAATGAGGTACAACAGATTTACTATGACCTCATTGTGTCTTTGATAAACTTGTACAACAGATTTACTGCCACCTCCGTGTGCTTCTATTGCAGCTCTACAAGAGATTTACAACGACCTTTTTTTTAAGGAATTTACTGTTATCTTAGCCAACTAGTATAGACACGTAACCAACCAACTAATAAACATGGGCTCCTTGTTAGTACTAGAATGCTTCTTTCCTTATTTTAGCCATAATTTTTTATTGGCAGCTACGATTCACGAATGATATTTTTTGGTAGCTTGGTGACGATGAGAGTAATAGTATAATATAAGTCTTGCCAATAAAATCTTTACGTGCGTTTACTAAAAGAGATTTCTCGCAACCTCCATATGACTTTACCGTGATCTATTTTTTGAGGAAATTACGCGATCTTCTTGTTTGTTTATTTGCACCTTTACCAGACAAACACTATCACACTTAGTATTACTGCGCTTCTTATGACTTTACTGTGTGTTTATCAGAGATTTATTGCCATGCTGAGTGCATAGGGACTGGTGGAGAGAAAAGTGAGTTGATTGCAAATTTTGAACGATAATATCTCCTAAACTATTTATACTATTTACAACCCATTTGAAGCGTTTTGCTGGGAAAAATGTGCTTAACAAATAATGTTTTAACGCTGTAAAAAATAATTAATGCAACAAAAGTTCAGATTTACTGTACCTAAGCCAGTCAATTACTGCATCGTCTGAGCACGACAAGGTTGGGAGGTGGTGGGTTTTCTTTGACTAGCCTTTGACCAATGTGGGATGTGCGTTTTGACCCACGGATGGGAATAACCTATTCTGCGCTAAGGTACACACTAGTGTGTGTGTGTGTGTGTGTGTGTGTGTGTGTGTGTGTGTGTGTGTGTGTGTGTGTGTGTGTGTGTATAGGAAAATGGTATGGTACTCCTGGGAGTATGTACTTCCACTTCGCATATACCACTTAAATCAGATGATGATACCTTTTTATCAATTTGAGCATACTCCAATAATGATTATAAGATACCCCAAAGTGAGTTCCATGAAAAATTTCATGAAAGTCCACTTTTATAGCAAATTTTGTGTATATCGTCTTTTATATATGAAAAGGGTATATAGCAAAATAAAGGACTCAAATGATTTTTTTTCAATCAAGTCGCATTGGAGTATCATATAATTGGTATTTAACTATATTGAAAGTGATAAAGAAGTATAATATATTCATTTAAGTGGTATATGGGAAGTGGGAGTATATACTCGAGTCTGTAAAAAACTTCCTAACTATAGTACTAGCTATCATCACCATTCATCTAGCATGGTGATTGGAACCTTAACTCCTATCACCTTTTCTCTCTCTCCACTCTCCACTACACACATCCACATGCAAGATTCATGGTGTTGATAGCTCGCGCGCCCCCAGCAAGCCACGCGACCCATACAAACAGTTATGGGCCGGGGATACCCTACGCCCCCATGCGTGTGATTCGTCGGGACGTGGTGGTAAAGTCTAAAGAGGCGTCTGATAAACTCTCGAGTACCGAGTTCCTCTGCCTGAGGCAGCTCTGGCGGTGATAAGCGTGGTCCCACTAATGATAAGTCCCACCGACATCCGGGATCCTTTACTACACACCTCGATCTTGACACCCCCCGCGGTTTCTCCGGCGAGATGAGGACCTTTGGACCGCAGGCGGTCGTTCACTCACATAAGTTGTTTTACTATTTTGTATGATTTCTCTTCTTTATAAGCGTCACATAACATAATAATCTCGACGATTGACTTGTTGGAAATTCTGTGTATGACAAGGGTTTCTTGCATTGAGAATTGCCTTTACTAGGTATCCGATCACAATTCTTGTGTTGCGATGTTAATTGTTCTCTTGCTTACTGTATGGGCTCTCTTACTGTAAACGACACACAATATTGCTGACGCTTGGTTTGCTGGAAATTAATGTGCGTATGACAAGGGTTTATTGCATTGAGAATTGAATTTTACTGGGTATCCAGCTACAATTACTGTCTCGTGACATTAGTTGTTCTACTATTTTGTATGAGCTCTCTTATTGTAAATAACACGTAATATTACTAACTCTTGGCTTGTTCGAAATTACTATATGTGTGACACGATTTTCCTACATTAAGAATTGTCGTTTATTGGGTATACAGCCACAATTACTGTGTTTGATGGTAGACAAAAAATGTCTTGTGATGTTAGTTGTTCTCTTTGTTCGTATGAGCTCTCTTCTTTGTAAGCGACCGTGATATTCTTGACACTTGGCTTGTTGGAAATAATTGTGCATGTGATAAGGTTTCTTGCATTAAAATTGCCATTTAGTGGCTTGTTGGTCACTATTATCATTTTTAATTACATGCAAGCCGATAATGGGTTTCTGACTTATAGGAAAAACAATTCAACACGTCATCTGGTTACTCATTAAAACACACTAGTGTCGCTTTGGCTTCCAATGTATCTCTTCGCCTCCCGCGCCAGCTTTAATTTTTGTTTTATAAATAGAAATATATTTCCAAAAGTAATCTCTCACAAGCTCCCCCCCCCTCTTCAAACTTCTCTAGCCAAAAACCTTTTTTCCCTGTTCCCCTTTCTCCACAACTCTAATGACTTCACCCTCTTCTTCCTCTCCGATGCCAACATCTCCTCTTATGCTAGCCGTTCTGTCCTACCTTACACTTCTTTTCATAGAGCTTTTTGGCCGCAATCTGGCCCAAGCCGTGGATCGGCCTTCGGTGCAAGAGTTCCTTCGATCTCAGTGCTTCGATCTACCGAAGTCCATAGTGGCCATCACCCGTCGGCTAGAGCTCATCCTCAGACGGAAGAATGCAATTGTCTCGAGATCAAGCGGATAAACCTCGTTGTAGAGATCGTTTTGGGTCACTAGTTCATCCTAGCCGGAGATGCAGCCAAAGCAGTCACGGACATCATCCGGATGCATGAAGATGGATTGATGTCTCCAAGGAAGAACATGCCAAGGTTGATAGCCTTTGGGCTATCATGGATTGAACTTTGGAGGCCAAGCGGCTAGAAAGCATAAGTAGAATGAGCAAGGCGACGGATGGTGGTGTTTGAGCAAACCGTCGTGATCCCACCACCACAAGAAGGCGAGTGAGGTTACAAAATTTGAAGGGTAAGATATGATTCTACCTTGGCCACTAGGATCTTCTTCTTTTCCTTTCTTTTTATTTTTATAGTATGTGATATAAAATTTGGTCTTTTGTAATTGTGATTGGCCACGCTATTTGGTCAAAGCTAGTGAAGAAGTCCTTTTGCCTTCTAATTTTCGTATTTTTTCGGCTACCTATATATTACTCACGAATGTAATGGACGTCTCATTAGAGTTTACTGGCACATCTAATCATGCGCATACTGGTCATGTGACGTCAGCGTGGGAGTCGTGGCCCATATATGTTGGGATTGACCCGGAGAGAGAGCGTGTAGAGATAGGAGCGGAGAACACAAAACATCGCGACCCACACCTGTAAATATGCAACTTCCCCCATTGGCGATTTCTAAAAATAATCGTAAAAAATTAAAACTGCTGTGAGATTCTTTTTAGGTTAATGCAGATTTGACCACACCTAATATTAACTACTTTGCTTTAAGATTCATAAACTTTTCTTATAGAGGGTACCAAAGCACACCCTCATTTTAATTTGTTATGTGAAGTACACGGAGGATTAATTTTGCTTTAGCTTCTCCTTTTCTCAAGACTTGCTTTCTTCTATGTTCCTCTGACGGGATTAATGCGAAAGAAGTGAAAATGTCGGCCACTACAGGATGGCTGTTATTTAAGTATAGTATTGACTAATGTAAGTGTCACTCGAGTTGCGACCTTTCTTCATAACCCTATAATTTTAGTACACGAAGCTCACGATAATTAAGGAAAAATAATGCCTCAAAGGACCACTAAATTAGAAAAGGGGACAGCTATGTGATCTAGGGTTTGTTTGGGATTGCGGTGGATTATGTTAATCCCATTGGTTTTATCGCTTTTAGATATTTAGGTTTTTTAGAATCGAGGAGCTAATTTTTATTGATTCAAATTATGATGACAAAGACCTTGTAAGCAGGCCGAAGAAAACTAGGAACCGACACTCACTAGAAACTTGTTTAGGAGCATCTTTAATATATTGAATCAATGCAGGTTCAAAGATATGACATGTAAGCATTTAGGGAATTGAGCAATTTTTTCTCCAATATACATATCTGATTCCTACTAATAACTGGGACCTACGTTATATTAAAAAATCATAAAAAATAATATCCTATCTCAACCGCGTGTGCTGACAGGTGGGCCCATATGAGTTGTTTAATGCTTTGAATCGACTCTTATGTAGAGTTCGGTTCCAAAAACTATTTTGTTGGAATCGACCCCTCCAATATATTGAATCGATTCAATGCTTTCTCTTTCCTCCTTTGAACCGGTTAAAACACAACATTGTAGATGATCGAGCATCTGCGTTCACGTCGCTTCGGTGTAAAACAAACAATAAACTCCTAGAAAAAAAAATGAGCTCCTCAATCTCCCAAATGATATTTGGGTGTTTGGCTGATTTTTCCCCTTGCGTTGCAGAACATTTGAGATGAAATGCGAAAGCACAATAATTGGATATCATAATTTATATAACTTTAATTTGATTTACCAAAGCAGAGAAAGAAACTTTTCCACAACTTATGCATTCATAGCAGTTTTAAAAATAAGCCTGACACAACTTGAGCTCTAATCAATTCTAGCATGCACACAAATAGTTTACGATCATTTGCATCCTGCGTGCGGTTTGTGAACAAAAACCTAAATTAATTAAGGTAGGCAGGTGAGATGGTCAATCCCATAAGTATAGTTTGGTATTTATCTCTCCTTTATCTTTGTAAAGAAAATGGACAAAAGCTTAAACAATAGATGCTTCTGACTCTCGTCGGCGGCACTCGAAGGCGTCCACCGGCGGATCGTAGCCCGAATCTGCGGCGCAAAGCAAGCACCGATCGTCGATCGAGCAATAGTAGCCGCAAGGAGGCCACCGGTGATCGAGCTAAGCGCAGAATGATAGCTGCGCCGCACGGTTCCTTAATTTATAGGCTTGCTCACTCGGCGCCATCGGGACAACCGATCGACAGCGCATCCCAAGTGACAATTTATTATGATTCATCGCGATCATCACTAGTCTTGATTCTGATCGATCGCTAGTCTTCGTCTCCAAGTCAACGCAGCTTGATTTATTCCCATCTTCGTCTTGTACGCACCTTCGAGGCGAGTCGAGGAATCTGAGTAACATTTTCTCTAGTCTCAATGTAGCACGGATAACAGAGCACGGAGTAGGGATACCAATTGTATCGATTACTGCGTGCTCGTAGATAAATGTTCTAATAGATGGGGTATAGAGTGTTTTCTTTGCTCATGGATATGAAAATAGGTGCAACTCTACGGCGGCGTCTGAACTAAATATCGACCTCTCACGGTCGGAGAGCACGACAGCAGCGCAATACATGCCCTGCTCTTTGCCTTTCGTGTAAAGTGTTGATCGCTACTCGGCGTCTTCACGTGCTAATTCTCAGACAGTGGTGGTGCGTGAGCTTGAATGTTCGACATTTTCTTCACGGCGCTATTGATCGATGCAACCGGTCGGTCAGCGAGGACCTCTTATTTCCATCGGGACAAGCGGTGGTCGCCCATCCAACACGGCAGCGTCACCGTGTGTAACGCGGACTCTTCAGCTTGACTTGACCGGCTTATTCCATCGGGACAACCCATCCAACACGGCGGCATCACCGTGTAATGCGTGGACCCTTCGGCTTGACCGGTTTGGGTTGTATCGTCGATTTTGAGGCAGATTTACTCCAATTTGTATGTCGTCTTTGTAGCTACAAAGCGTAAAGCGTGGGATTTTGGCCGGGTGAGGAGGATCGAGAGATGGCCGTGTGCAGGGGTGGTGTAAGGGACAAATACTCTTCTCCGATCCCAAACCTTGCGGCGGTGCGGTAATAGCGGCGGTGGTGCGGCCGGAGGCGCTCGGTGGTGAAACAAACTCAAAATTTCAGATTTCAAATTTTGAATTGAGTTTTGATTTGAATTCAAATTTCTTTCCTATTTTGGCAACCCAAACCCTTTTTCGCTTTCGTTATGGCCACCGTTTTCCCTCACCGGTGGCGCCGCCAACGCCGCCATTGCTCTTTGTCGCTCCCTTGCTCGCCTGCTGGAGCCGTCGTCCTCCACCGCCTCAGTCACGCGCTTGCTCCACGCCAAGCCTCATCAAGCACTGCCACCTTGCCGCGCCACTAGAGGTGTTCATGGGCGCATGACTGAGCCAAGGCGATGCAGGCTGGGCTTGGGACTTCATTCGGCCCGAAGGCGAAGGCTGAAAAATCAAATAAAAATATAAAAAACTATTTTTTAATTCTGGAAATGAATTAAATATTATTTTTTATTCTGAAAAATGATTAAAATAATATTTTTTAATGCAAAACTCAACTTTCGGGTTGGGCTCGGGCCTACCTATTTCAGACTGGGCTTTTCAAGCCCGGCCCAAAGCCTGGCCCGGCCTGGCTTTTGAATAGGTCTACGCGCCACCTCCTCTCCGCCTTCAATGTGGGCGTTCGCCCCAAGCCGCCAGCACTGCGCCGCTCCCGTCCCATCGTCCGCCACGCCACCTCCCGCCCCACTCCAGTGAGGGAGCACCGCCATCGCGACTCCGCCCCATGTGCGCCCATGCCTCCACCTCCCCACTCTCATCCTGTGTAGAACCCTCTCGGCCGCCACCTCGCCGCGCACGCGCCGCGTTACGCCCACCTCCTCCTGCTCCCACCGCCTTCAAGTGGCTATAAAAGCCGCCCCACTCGCTCGTCCTCCCTCACACCAAGCACCACACACCCCTTCCCTCCCTTCGTCTCCAAGCCCGGCCCTAATCGGGCTTGCCGCCGCCTGTACTCCCTCCCGTCAAGCATGTAAGGCGATTGTGCCCTCCCCGTCCTTCCTCTCCCACCCCACCACCCCCTCCCCTCCCCAACACCTATCCCCACCATCTCCAGCCTCCGCTCCACCGGAGCTTCACCGGCGCCGCCCTTTCCTCTCACTGCCGCCACCAACCCACACTACTACAGATGACTTTATACAACACATTATACGCAACACATAGGCTATGTGTTGTAGCCATAATATTTTGCATCACATACTATATGTTGTTGAGGCTCTTTGCAACATATAGTTCACTCATTACGGAAAAAGTGTGTTGAAGAGTCTCATGGCATCATATAATATGTGTTGCTCACATATATATTGGAAATGCAATGTGTACAGTGTGGAAATAGAATCTTTTTTATTGCCATCAATGAAAACAAGAGGATCCCCCAACAGGGCTCGAACCCGCAACTAGCCCAAATTGTGCACAACGCTAGCCCTCTTAACCAGGGGAACCAAGTTGCTCCTTATTTGAGATGGCGGATATTTATTTACTTGACATATATGAGAACCACACCAAAGTAAAACGAGAAGGAAACACCCCTATCCTCTCGTCCAAAAGGATTTTATTTGAATTTTCTATGATTAAAACAAGTTAAAGGCATAAGTATTCAAATTAAATAATTACCACAAATTTCTGGAACAACAACAAGAAACATACTTATACCAGATTAAATTACAGGAAATAATAGAATTAACAAAATTGAAATCACTCAATTTGGAGTTAGGATGAATTACTTATGAATTTTTGAAGTTTAAACTCATTTTCTAGTGTAAAAACTATTTATTTTAGACATTAATTCAATTCCAAAATTTTTGGAGCATAAGTACACTTGGAATCTATTCTAGTATAAAGTACATAAAATATGAAAACCAACAAAATTGTTTTCATTCAATTTGGAAGCAGATTTGAATTAGTTAAGAATTTTCTAAATTTAAATCAATTTTCATTACAAAAGTAATTCAATTAGGTATTTGAAAGGAATTAAATACTTTTAACACTCGCTCAGCTAGCCACGTCCTTGGCCGGTGGGTTCGAACAAAGGGTTGACTAGGTCAACTTGACCCGACCTCAGTTGTGTTGATGCCGAAGGTGTATTTTATCATCGTCTTCCCAATAGAGAACACGTATTTTATAAAAATACACCTCCACTTAGCTAACCGAGAGGGCCCACATGCCCTTGACTCGAGGGATTTCAAAGGATTTCAATTAAATTCTAATCAGTTTTATAAGCGATTGGGGCCTACATGTAATACAAACAACTAAAAAGTGATTAAACTCTAATGATCTAGGTTAACCCTAAACGACCGTTGGCTCACGGAGTTCACCGCACTTGGCGTGGCGGAGTTTAGGATTTGGCGATGTAGAGGTGCTCCGGACCCGGAATTAGCGCGTCTGGGTGCCTGGCGACCTCATGAAACTAGTGCCGATGGCGTGGGTCCCCGAGGAGGCTGGCGATGAGCTTCACGATGGCCGGGGGCGGAGATGAAAGTCGGCTCACGCGAAGGAAGCGTTATGAGCTCCAAGAAGATTCCAAAAGGTGCGCATTAGCTTCGCTTTGGTTCCAGGAGCGATATTGTAACATCCCAAATGTACAATTAGGGTTCTTCAAGTATAATTATATGTGTAGAAATTAAAACTTTTTCTCACATCTTGAAAAACCCTAAAATCTCATGTGATTCTTGTCCAAGAGTTGTGTAATCCAAAAACACAAAGCTCTTGTTGACCAAAAGTCAAAATCATTTTCCATTTATCTTAAATCTTGTGCCAATCAATTGGAAATATTTTCCCTTGGTCCTAAAACTGATGTGGGACCCCTCTGTAAAATATCATGAGTTATCACACTTGTTGATAAATTTTTGAGGTAAAACAAATTCTTGAACAACCTTCATAAATTTCCTGAGAAAAATGCATTGCATAATAACCTCTGGAAATTTTATGAAAGGTTAAGCTCATTGTCAGCAAGCTCCTGTAAAAATTTCATGAATTTTGGAGTTCAATTGCTATCTCAAATAATTCTCTTAAGTCTCAGCTGTTAGAAACTAAATTTAAAAGCCTACACTGTTCCTTGGGCTAGCCATATTCAAAGCTGGTCCAGCCCAACCATGTCTGCACCTCAGCAGACCTCATCTCCACCTTGATCAGGTCGCAGCCGTTGGATTCACATCCAACAGCCACGACCTCCTCTCAGTCAACTTTGCAAAGACCTCCCAACCTTATCTGGTCATAGCCCTTGGATTAACATCCAACCGCCACGACCTCCCCCAGTTATCAAACCTCAAAACCACCTTCCACCTTGTTGAGGTCTTGGCCTTGGATTCAAGATCCACGGTACGACCTCCTCTCCTTTGTTAAGCTAAGCAAATATCCCACCTACATGAGGTCACGGCCGTTGGATCAAAGATCACGGTCATGACCTCCCCATGTGTTAAGCCTCAAAGTCTACATCCCACCTTGATGAGGTCGTGGCCGTTGGATTGAGATCCAAAGGCCACGACCTCCTCTGGCTATCATCAGCAAGGTCCTCCCGCCTTGGTGAGGTCGTAGTCTTAGATCTAAATCTAAAGGCCACGACCTCCCTTGTGCATTGCGCAAGCTCGGGACCTCCACCTCTTTTGATCGTAGCCCTTAGATCTAAATCTAAAGGCCACGACCTCCCTTGCACATTGCGCATCATAGCAGAGACCTCCTCATCGTGTCGGTGCCCTTGGATTTAAATCCAAAGGCCATGACCTCCCCTCATGTCCTTTTGATCGCGTGCAGTTAAGTCCTCACAGAGAGTCCGCTTGGTTGGATGGAGATCCAACGCTTTGGACCTCTGTCCCTTTTCCTCACGTGCATTTCGCGATTAAGAAATCGGAGGGCCACGACCTCCCATCCTTGATCGTGTGGTGGGACCTCCACCCGGCCACTTAACACATAACGGTTCAAAAATTGGATCCGATGGTTAGGACCTCCCGGTCTTATCCAGCGGTCATAAGGATCTCCTGTTCTTCTCTTTCCTCTGGCGCATCACGAGCTCTGGCGATGCATTAATCGTGTCCGTAGTGGGGTACATTTCATGACTCTTTCTTGACCCACATTTAATCTTGGTCGCTTTCCGCCTCATTGGTCAGCTCGAGCCTGTCACCTTGTCAACCTTTATGTCTTGTCCACTCCATGGACCATGCCATGGGCCAAGCTCACCATGAGCTTAGCCGGTGGCCTAAAACCTCTTTGCCCTAAGTATAAGTCACCCCTGGGAATCCTCCCTTGGCTTCCTTTGCACACAATCGACCTTAGCCTTGCACTTTGTGCGTGGCTGAGCTCCTCATCCCCAAACTCTCACCTCCCATCTTGGCTGCCATTGTTGAAGTCCTTGGAGCTTCTCGGTAGCTCAGAGTTCAGTGGCTCCTCCTTCAACCTTTGCTCACTTTTGCTCCTAAAACCTCTTGGAAGTTAGCCCTAACCGAAGCTGAAGTTGGAGCTGGAGCTTTGGCCGTGGAGCACCCTTCTTCCCCAACTCCGGTCATCACCTCCACGACCTCCCCAGCACCTTAGGACCTCCAGGTACTCCCCCTGTTAGTCCTTAGTTGCTGGCACCCGCTTGAATGCTTGTTGCGAGCTTTTCTTGTAAGCGCTGAATGTCGCGTGAGCTCCTTTTTGCATTTTCACATTTTGGCCGTCTTTGGTCATCTTTTGCCCTCTCGGCTCATGGCGTTCAAAGCCGCCGTCGCCGTCGAGAGGAGGTCCACCGGTGCGCAAGCGTTATTGTGCACTCGGTGGTATTATTGGACCTCACCGGCGGGCTCTACATCGCCGGCGAGGATCAATTCTTCACGCTCGGGGTTTTGTCGGAAGTCCAGAGCGTGTCGTTGTCGTTTTAGGACAGAGATTCGCCGTGTTTAATGCGGTCCTCAATTGCTCAATCTTGCAATCATTGGTTGGGTCTTGAGGGTCTTAAATCCACCATTTATTGTCTTGTGATTAAGACCTCCGTCGCGCGGACCTCCTTGTGTCCAGCGCGCATTAACCCCTTGTCCAAGCACGTGCGTGCGCAAGCACGTGGTTGCGAGCTCTGGGACATCCAGACCTCCTCCGAGGAGATCTGGAGCGTCCAAGACCTCCCTTGCGCAATCGTAGCCGTCCAGACCTCCCTGGAGGTCTGTGACGTTGAGGACCTCCGCTGGGACCTCCTTGAGGACATCCCAACCGTTGAGGACCTCCCTCGATTAGATCTGGTCCGTTCCGGACCTCCTTTATATGTTGTGGTCCGTTGGATTTCCCATCTACGGCCACGACCTCCCCTCACCTCGCGCACGTGTGTTGCTAAGAGGTCCAGGACCTCTGGGCTTCACGTGCGCGTGTGTGATGTTCTCCTGGGAGGTCATGAACCGTTGGATCTGAGATCTGTGGCTCACGACCTCCCATGTCCTTTGTGTCTTTTTAGAAATTCCAGTGAAGTCATAGTTATAAACTGAAATAAGGTATAGACTTTAGAATTTCATATCTTCTTCGTTTTAAATCCTTTTGAGGTCATTCAAATTGTGTTAGCTCTGTCTTGAACTTGACTTTAATCCAAAAATGATTGTAAGTTGAGTTCAGCTCCAGAGCACAGTTTGCCACTAGGTTTTAAAACTAACTTTAAATATACACTCAAATTAATGCTTAACTTGTAAAATACAAAACTGATGCTCTGTAGATTATTTTTGAGTGAGACCAACTTTGTTGGTTTCCTCTATTAATGAACTCACTGTGAAAATTAGTTTTGAGCAGATTGCTGTTATAGAAATGAGGACTTGTGCATTATAATTTTGTTCAAGTTCTTGTTTTTGAAAAATTATAGAAAGCGCAATATAGCTCCAAATGAGATGAACTCAATTGTGTTATTCATCTCATGAGGTGCTGGTTTCACAGTAAAAATCTCAGAATCACCACTTTTCTAGAAAATGTTGCCTCGTAATTAAATTAGTGAATAGTGCAGTTTGGTATTTTTAGGGCTGAGCAGAATTGATTTGCTCATATCTTTTGCATTGAGAATCCAAATCCATTGGTTCTTATTGCTAAATTCCCTAAAAATTACCCTCTTGCTGCTGTAGAAAATTCAGAGAATTTGGAGTTCGGTTGCTGTGCTGTCTTTGTTGTTTTTCGTCGTTCTTATCGGTTCTTTATCGCTTTTCCGTTAGGTTTCGACATTTGTGGTGACCCCGAGAGTGATCCTCAGCCACAATTTGAGCAACAGCAACAAGGCAAGCAGTTTGATCATTTCCGTCATTGTCCCATTACTTTAAAGTTTAATATATTGTTTCACTTCTATGTATGCATGCTACTTTGTGTTAAATATCGCTAGCATTCCTATAGTTGCATAATCTGTAGGAATTGTTATCCTCTACTACCAATGAGCCTAGGTTATTCGCTGTGGTTGGAGCTCTTTGGATGAGCTCTTATCACTTAGTAGTTGTGTTCATACTGCTTAGACATGCTTAGTATCGGTAGTAATGGGCGATCATCGACTTAGTCGATGGTCTTGATCACTCAAAAATGATTATTACTCCTATATGTCCAGCACTTGTGCTTTGATTAATTGTAAAATCAAAACTGAAAATAAAAGATTGATTTAGACTTGGGCATATTGGATGGATGGTGCGGTTTTTGGATGTGGTTGTATGCCCGAGTCACCAAGGACCGAACATCTTGTGTTACACTCTCCAAGCAATTATGCGTACTAACCACACGAGGGGGATATGGGACCTCTCTTGACTAAGTACTTTGGGCGGTGCTAATTGGGGTCGCTCGGTTGGTGTGTTTTTAAAGATAAATGTGTATGTGTGGTGTGGGAGTGGAGCAGTGGCGGACCGGTTAGGCCGTCTATTGTGTCCTTATCCCCATGGGTTGTGCTTGGTCGATTAGCTTAGCATGTCCATTGGAAATGTCTCGTAGGACTTAGCCGTGCAAGACACCTTTGGAAGTGTGCGTAAAGGAAAGGCGATGCGGCGTGTGGGTGCATGGTACACCCTACGAGGATAAAACTATTGAATAGCCTCGTCCTAGGTTATGGACACGCTTGGTTAGGTCTTGCAAGAGTTAGACTACAACTTTTAATTAAAACTTGACTTGGCTGGTATGAACGGGGAGTTCATGCTATTGTTGTGGTGACTAAGGGTTAGTCACTTCCAGTATTGTTCTTGTTGTTGTTATTATGTTATTATCGCGTTGATATTTCAACAATTAAAAATGCTTTGTCAAATTGCTTTCAATCTACTATGTTATTGCAAATGAAACTTGCTTTGTGCTAAAATGAGTCCAAAGCCTCATCCACTTAAATAAAGCTTGCATGTAGCTAAATTATAGTTCTGTTATCTCACACGTCGGTCTTGCGAGTACAATAAACAAGTTATTGTACTCATTTGCTTCTTAAAAATTTTGTTGCAGAGGAGGTAGAGCCCAAAGGGCTTTACTTTTGTGTTGTCGCGGTGGTTGGGAGAAGCGACTAGCTTGGCGGTCGGTCGGTTGCCTTGTGGGCTAAAGGCACCTTTGGTTGGCTCTTATTTTGGCCATCGTTATGGCACTTTTGTTTCGCTGTTATCTTTTTGTAATTATTGCTATTTGGCCTAAGGGCCTCTCTTTTGTAATATCTATTCCATATTAATGTTAACTTCGGTTTGTTGCTTATGTACTATGTGTTGTATGGAATTGATGCATTCTTTTGTTGTGAGGTATGTATCTTGCATTGCAGGAAGTATACATCTCTCGAGACAGGTTTATTTGGTTGATAATGCTAGGGTCAATTGGATGACTAAGTATTATGAGCTTAATAAATACGGGGTCTCCTAAAAGTTGGTATCGAGCCCGTCTTGACCGTAGTAATGCAAGCTTGGTCGTCTTTAGGATATTTTTGAAAACCTAATTTCAAAGTATAAATGAGTTTTGAAAGCTTAAGTAATTCTCGGATTTTATTCCTTACCTATCTTAGCTTTCTTTCTCATCTCACTCTAATTTGAGTTTTAAAAGTTGTTTTCCTCTCTTCCTTCTACAAAATAGTTGTTGTCGATTAACTTGGGTTTTGGGAGAACCAATGAGATTGGCAAATTGAAGTGTGAGCTGCCCACTACAAGATTTTGAAGTTGGAGTTGGTGATTAGACAAGGAGCTTGGATGCGAAATCTGGACAGCAAGCATCAAATTTCCGGACAGCAGTCTCAAAGGTTTCTAATTAGGATAGATAATGAGAGGTTAATTCAACTAAAATTTGTGGGAATAAAAAGGGTAAGATGTGATACTAGTTAGCTAAGTATCTAACATTTATTTCGCTGCCTTAACCTTGCTCTTTAGTAGCATTAGCTCTCACCTTACAATCTGAATTTTAATCTTCTCGATCAATTACTCGTTCATTCAATACGGGTTAGTTGAGTTGAGAAGTTGAGCTCGGCTTTTGGTGTTCTCGGCTGTTTGTAGAGTCTTTTAGAAGCTTTTTAAAGTTTAAATAACCGCAGATTTTGGCTTTCGTTTAGGGTGATCTCCATTCCCCTAGTCGATCGCTTTTGCTTACTTTAAGGCTTTGTTTACGGGTCTAGTTGCTAACGAAATTCATTGTAACAGGATGGCGGGCCTTTTCGAAGCGGCCAAGGCGATCGGTGGTCCGGACGAGAGCTTCCTCCTCCTCCGACCATGGCGAGGTCCTTCTGCAGATTGAGCGCAACCGCGTGGATGACCGGAGGGTTCTACTGGACGTCATCGCGCGCAACACTACTGCACTTTCCGGAGCTTCAGGATCTGGGCCCGGGAATGCCCATCAGCCGTGTGGAGGACTCGCGGAGTTTCTTCGTACTCAGCCCCCTACCTTTTCCCGGTCGAGGACCCGCTCGATGCAGACGATTGGCCGTCTCGGTTGGCGGAAGCTCGGCATAGCGCGATGCGAGGAGCACGAGAAGGCGCTATTTGCATCGCACCGACTTGAGGTGCAACTTTGTCATGGTGGGAGAACTTTCTAGCCATGCAGCCCGTGGACCACACCGTCTCTTGGGAGGAGTTACATGCTTGCCTTCCGTCGGGCTCACATCCTGCCCGGCTTGATGGAGATCAAGCGGGGAGTTTCTTGCGCTCAAGCAAGGCGTGCTTCGATCATGGAGTATGTATCTGAGTTCAACCATCGGCTCGTTATGCTCCGAGGATGTGGCCTTGATATGGCTAAGCATGAGACCAAGTTGAGGCGTGGCTTGTCAGAGGAGTGAAGGACAAGCTATCCATTGTCGACTTTCACGATTTTCGGTCCTTGGTCGACAAGGCCATCGTCGTGAGCATGCGGCTCGAGAGCTTATGGACTCCATAGCGCAAGTGGGAGGCCCATAAGTCATCTAGGGCAGTTCCTCCGTCCCGCTTGAGGCGGTCTCGAGGTACCCTCTCACTCTTGGCGCCCGAGGTCACTGCCTTGTTCCTCGTCCTTCATGAGCGTGTCGATCCGTGCACTGCGAGTCGTGAGAGCCCTCGCAACCAGCGGCGAGGTCACATGCTTCTCATGCAACGGAAGGGGCATTATGCGAACCAATGCCCTAAGAAGACCGGAGCGACCCCTCGTCCTAATGGAGGGCGTGGGCGAGGTGGTGCATCTCGGGACGAAGATCGCCCGGCTACCCAAAGGCGTGGGTAGTGGTCGCGTCAACGCCATCACGCGAGAGGAGGCTCGGGAGGCACCGGCGTCGTGCTAGGTACACTACGGTAACTCTCATCACTGCTCTTTGTTTTGTTTGATTCAGAGCATCACATTCATTGTTTACGAGTCTTTTGCTGCTTTGTTGGAGAGCTTCTTTTCTCTCCATTGTCGGTCCCTTACTCATTCGCTCTCCGGTTGGAGTTGAGGTGAGATTGAGTGTAGGGATGTCCCTACTCGAGATCGAAGGCGTAGGGTTCTTAGCGAACCTTATCCTTCTCCATCCAGTGAGTCTAGATGTGATTCTTGGTATGGATTGGTTGTCTCGGCACATGGGACAAATCGATTGCGCCAGAAGCTCATCTCTCTGTCTAGTTCTTCGTGGCAGGTTTGCTTCTCGCCAAGTCGCTAGATCCTCATCTCTTCGCACTTGAAGCGAAGCCGCTCTAGATATTAGCGAAGTCCCAACAGTTTGTGACTTTGTTGATGTCTTTCCGCTGATCTTCGAGGATGCCACCCGTTCGAGACCTCGAGTTTGTCATCGAGTTGGCTCGGTACGCCCTATCTCAAAGAGGCCTTATCGGATGCCACCGAGCGAGTTGGTGGAGTTGAAGAAGCGATTAAGTGAGCTGCAAGAGAAGGGTTTCATCCGCCTAGCTCATCTCCGTGGGGTTGTCCGGCAATCTTCGTAAAGAAGAAGGGCGGTACTCTCGCATGTCGTTGATTACCGCCACTTAATGAAGTAATGATGAAGAACAAGTATCCATTGCCCGCATCGGCGATCTCTTGATCAATTAAGCGGAGCTCGAGTTTTCTCCAAGATTGATTTGAGAGTGGGATATCATCGAGTTCGGATTCGACACGAGGATATTCCAAAACGGCGTTCTCTACTCGCTTCTGGCTTGTATGAGTACCTTTGTCATGTCATTCGGCAACCAATGCTCTGCCTTGTTCATGAACCTCATGAATTCGGTATTCATGGAGTATTTGGATAAGTTTGTCGTGGTCTTCATCGATGATATTCTTATCTATTCCAAAACGATGAGGAACATGCCGAGCATCCGAGGCTTGTGTTAGGCAAGCTACGTGAGCACCATTTGTCTGTGAAGTTGACAAGTGTGCATTCGGTTGAAGGAAGTGGCTTTCTTAGGCCATATTCTTTCGGCGGAGGCGTAACCGTTGATCCTAACAAGGTCGCGATGTTCTTTCATGGAGTCGACTGTTTCGGTCACCGATGTGCGGAGTTTTCTTGGTTTAGCGGGATACTATAAATCGCTTTATCGAAACGTCTCTAAGATCATGAAGCCGATGGCGGAGTTGCTCAAGAAGGACAAGAAGTTCTTGTGGTCCGATGCTTGTGAGGAAAGTTTCCATGTACTCAAGAAGCGTTTGACCACCGCTCCGTTCTTGTTCTTCGATATCCATCGAAGCCGATATCTTTTGCGATGCTTCTCGTCGAGGCCTCGGTTGTGTCCTTATGCAAGATGGCAAGGTAGTGGCCTATGCATCAAGGCAATTGAGACCTCATGAAGTCAACTACCCTACTCATGATTTGGAGTTAGGCTGCTGTGATTGATGCACTTAAGATTTGGCGACATTACCTAATCGTGTCGTTGTGAAGTGTATTCGGATCACAAAAGCCTCAAGTACTTATTCACCCAACGACTGAACCTCGGGCAAAGGAGATGGTTGGAGTTGATCAAGGATTATGATATGGTATTCACTACCATCGGGCAAGGCTAATGTCGTTCTTGATCGCTTAATCATAAGCGCATTGTAATGCCTTAGTGCTCAAGGAGCATTAGCCCTCTCTTCTCGAAGCATTCCGGCGTCTCAACTTGGAGATAGTTGAGCATGGATCTCTATTTGCCATGGTTGTGCAACCAACCTTGGTGGATCGGATCAAGTCCGCTCGGCGGTTGGATGTTGGGTGGGCCACATCAAGGAGAATGTCAAGAAGCGGAACAACTAAGTGCTTTTACGAGGATGAGCATGGTGTTGTGAGGTTAGAACAGCGCCTTGTGGTTCCAAAGGACATGGAGTTGCGGAATTTGATTCTCCATGAAGCCCATGATTTGCCTTTGTCTATTCATCCGGGGCCACCAAGATGTATCGGGATCTCCGTCGAGAGATTTTGGTGGACCCGAATGAAGAGGGAGATTGCGAGTTCGTTCTTAAAAGCGGCGTGTGTAGTCGTGTCAAGGTGAGCATCGGCGTCCGCGAGATTGCTTGACCTTTGCCTATTCTGAGTGGAAGTGGGATTCGATCGGTATGGATTTTATCACGGTCTACGAACACCGGGGTAAGACTCCATACGGGTTGTCATCGATCGATTGACAAAAGTAGCCCATTTTACTGCGAGTGCAGGCTAACCTTAGTGTAAGTCTCTTGGCGGACCTCTACATCTCTCGCGCGATGCGCTTGCACGGTGTGCCAAAGGCGATCGTTTCCGATCATGATGCGCTTTTCACCGCCGAGTTTTGGCATAGTCGCAGAGGCTATGGGAACCCGTCTTACCTTTAGCACGGCATATCATCCCCAAACCGATGGTCGGACCGAGAGGTCAACCGGGTTTTGGAGGATATGCCGTGCTGTGTCCTTCCTATGGGAAGCATTGGGAGAAATGCTTGCCATTCGCGAAGATTTTCTTATAACAATGACTTTCGAGCCGGTCTCGGCATGGCACCTTTTGAGGCCTTATACGGAGAAAGTGTAGAACCCGTTGAGCTGGTGAGAGACGGTGAGAGACCTCTCTTTGGCACTGGACTCAATCAATGAGGCGGCGCCAAGTCCGGCTTATTCGTGGCGTTTGCGCGCAGCTCAATCGAGCAAAAGAGCTATGCGGATCGCCGTCGGCGTGAGTTACGTTTTGAGCCTAATGACTTTGTTTATCTCAAAGTCTCTCCTTTGAAGGGCCATCAGCGTTTGGCGTCAAGGGCAAGTTGGCTCCTCGATATGTCGGTCCCTACTGGCGTTATCGAGAAGAAGGAGGCTATTGCCTATAAGTTGGAGCTGCCGGCTGCACTTGAGGGGGTACATGATGTTTTCCATGTGTCCCAACTTAAGAAGTGCCTCCGTGTTCCAAGCGAGGAAGCTCCGTTGGAAACCCTCGATGTCGGGAAGATTTGACCTATCGCGAGCACCACTGTTGGCAGACTCGATGAGTCTGAGCGAAGGACAAGGAATAAGACCATCAAGTTCCTTAAAGTTCGGTGGTCGAACCATTACGAGGATGAGGCTACATGGGAAAGAAGATCGTCTGCGTGTGGACTATCCATCTTTCTTTACCGAGTGAGCCAAATCTCGGGACGAGATTTCTGTAAGGGGGGGGGGAGATTTTTGTAACATCCCAAATGTACAATTAGGGTTCTTCAAGTATAATTATATGTGTAGAAATTAAAACTTTTTCTCACATCTTGAAAAACCCTAAAATCTCATGTGATTCTTGTCCAAGAGTTGTGTAATCCAAAAACACAAAGCTCTTGTTGACCAAAAGTCAAATTCATTTTCCATTTATCTTAAATCTTGTGCCAATCAATTGGAAATATTTTCCCTTGGTCCTAAAACTGATGTGGGACCCCTCTGTAAAATATCATGAGTTATCACACTTGTTGATAAATTTTGGAGGTAAAACAAATTCTTGAACAACCTTCATAAATTTCCTGAGAAAAATGCATTGCATAATAACCTCTGGAAATTTTATGCAAGGTTAAGCTCATTGTCAGCAAGCTCCTGTAAAAATTTCATGAATTTTGGAGTTCAATTGCTATCTCAAATAATTCTCTTAAGTCTCAGCTGTTAGAAACTAAATTTAAAAGCCTACACTGTTCCTTGGGCTAGCCATATTCAAAGCTGGTCCAGCCCAACCATGTCTGCACCTCGGCGAGACCTCATCTCCACCTTGATCAGGTCGCAGCCGTTGGATTCACATCCAACAGCCACGACCTCCTCTCAGGTCAACACTGCAAAGACCTCCCAACCTTATCCTGGTCATAGCCCTTGGATTAACATCCAACCGGCCCTGACCTCCCCTGGTTATCAAACCTCAAAAACCACCTTCCACCTTGTTGAGGTCTTGGCCCTTGGATTCAAGATCCACGGCCCTGACCTCCTCTCACTGTTAAGCTAAGCAAATATCCCACCTACATGAGGTCACAGCCGTTGGATCAAAGATCCACGGTCATGACCTCCCCTGTGTGTTAAGCCTCAAAGTCTACATCCCACCTTGATGAGGTCGTAGCCGTTGGATTCAGATCCAAAGGCCACGACCTCCTCTAAAAAACATCATGGCAAGGTCCTCCCGCCTTGGTGAGGTCGTAGCCCCTTGATGGGGACGGGGGTCCCGATCTTCCAACAGGTTCTGGATATGTTCGATTTAGTGGGGCGCGACACAAATCGATCCGACTTCGAACGACACGTTCGAACCCGCAATCGCGATACCACGTCTCCTCGGGTTATCAACCGTGCGCAGCCAGTTGACCTCGCCAAGAAGGCTAATCCTCGCCTGCGAATCGAAGAACACAAGCAAGAACAAGGAAGAACACAGCGGAATTGCAGATGTATTGTTTAGCACTTTCGAAAGTTGGGGTCTCACAAACCGATGAGCAAGCGAAACTGTTCAAGACGGAATTAATCTAAGCAAAACCCAAACCCTAATGGTGGGGTGGTGGCTGGATATAGAGGATTGAGGGCGTGCAAAACCCTGGGCGCGCCCTAATGGGCTCCAACACGATACAAAGCGAGCGGCCCAAAAGGCGGTGGCGCAGCACCCTGACAGATTCTGAATGCCCACTTGTTTCGATGATTCCCGTTGACTCAGAAGGAATTTTGACATGGGACCAAATCCATTGGAAGGTCGTCTTCTCAGCTTTCCATACATATGTGGAACATCAAAACGGAGTCCGGATGCGATCTGGGCGTCCGTTTTAGTGCTTGACCTGGTCCTGGACTCCGAATTGGATTCGAAGTCGGCTTGAGTTGGGCCTCCAACATGATTCGACCGCCCTTGCTGGACTTGTGCGCCTCGTAGCCCTTCTCCAAGTACTTCTAGGTCCTCTCCATGGTTCCTAATCATAATTAAATCATTAGGTAGCAATCGATTCTCAAATGAACAAAAGAAGTACTTAGGAGCAGCTCACTGTAAATTCAATTGTCGGCGCGAGCTCTAGTGATTGGTCCTTGAATGTCAAGTGGAGGATTGTTGTGTGTATCCGAAGAAGTGATGTCCTCATCATCCTCCCCCTCTTGAAGCGGAGTTGTCCTCAACTCGGCCTCATCTTCTTCTCCCAAGTATGGCTTCAAATCTGAAATGTTAAAGGTGGGACTAACCCCAAACTCGGAAGGCAACTCAAGTTTATATGCATTATCATTTATCTTCTCAACTATCTTAAAAGGACCAGCAGCTCTAGGCATCAATTTTGATTTTCTTAACTCAGGAAATCTATCCTTTCTCAAGTGCAACCAAACAAAATCACCCGGTTCAAGTTTAACTTCCTTTCTACCTTTACTACCAGTAATCCTATATTTTTCATTCATCTTTTCAATGTTTGCCTTAGTAGTCTCATGCATTTTGACAATGAAATCAGATCGCTGCTTAGCATCATTATGAACTCTCTCACTAGTAGGCAAAGGTAAAATATCAAGAGGGGCACGGGGATTGAATCCATATACTACCTGAAAAGGACTTACCTTGGTGGTGGAGTGTTCGCTCGATTATATGCGAACTCAACATGCGGCAAACACTCTTCCCATAACTTCAAATTATTCGTCAAAACAGCTCTCGGCATAGTAGACAATGTGCGGTTCACCACCTCGGTTTGGCCATCGGTTTGTGGGTGACATGTTGTGAGAACAACAACTTTGTACCCAACTTGTTCCATAGAGTCGCCAAAAGTGACTCAAGAACTTGGCATCACGATCTGAAACAATAGTAGAAGGCATACCATGCAAGCGAACTATCTCTTTGAAAAAGATGTGACAATATGAATGGCATCATCGGTTTTATGACATGGTATAAAATGAGCCATCTTAGAAAAATGATCCACAACAACAAAATGCTATCCCTCCCTCTTAGTCTGGGCAATCCTAAAACAAAATCCATAGAAATATCTGCCCATGGAATAGAAGGAGCAGGAAGAGGCATATACAAACCATGTGGATTCAAGCGAGACTTAGCTTTTTGACATGTAGTGCAGCGAGCCACAAACCGCTCAACATCTCGCCTCATTTTTGGCCAAAAGAAGTGTGTGGCGAAACGTCCTCCGTCTTCTTAGCACCAAAATGTCCCATCAAACCGCCTCCATCGCCTCCTGCAACAACAAAAGACGAACGGATCCAAGCTGGAATGCATAGGCGGTTAGCTCTAAACAAGAACCCATCATTGATCACGAATTTATTCCATGCTTGTCCCTCTTTACAATGCAACAACACATCTTAAAATCAGCATCTAAAGCATATTGTCCTTTAATGGTTTGAAGACCAAAATGTGACAATCAAGTTGAGACAACATGGTATAAGCGTCGAGACAAAGCATCTGCAATCACATTATCCTTCCCTTTCTTGTGTTTAATGACATAAGGAAAAGATTCAATAAATTCAACCCACTTAGCATGTCTCTGATTCAAATTGGTTTGACTACGAATATGCTTAAGTGATTCATGATCGAGAATGAATGACAAATTCTTTAGGCCATAAATAGTGTTGCCCGTCTCTAAAGAACGAACAAGAGCATACAATTCTTTATCATCGTGGAATAATTAAGAGCAGGACCATTCAATTTTTCACTAAAGTAGGCAATGAGGTTTGCCTTCTTGCATCAAAACACCACCAATACCAATTCCGCTAGCATCACATTCCAGCTCAAAAGTCTTACCAAAATCCGGAAGTTGGAGCAATGGTGAGTGTGTAAGCTTGTCCTTCAAAAGATTAAAGGACTCCTCTTGTGATGGCCCCAATGAAACACGACCATCTTCTTTGTCAACTCAATCAGCGATTATCGCAATGGTGCTGAATTCCTTGACAAAGCGGCGATAAAACCTGCAAGGCCAAGAAAACTCCCGCACTTGGGAGACCGTCGTGGGCGTGGGCCAACTCCATATCGCCTCCACCTTGGCTCTATCAACCTCAATTCCTGTGGAGTCACAACATAGCCAAGAAAAGAGACTCGATCCGTGCAAAAGGTGCACTTCTCAAGGTTACCAAACAAGCGTGCATCTCTCAAAGCATTAAAAACAGCATGTAAGTGATTCAAATGTTCATCCATAGACTTGCTATAAATCAAGATATCATCAAAGTAGCGACCACAAATTTGCCAATGAAAGGGCGTAAAACCTCGTTCATTAATCTCATGAAAGTGCTAGGTGCATTAGTTAAACCAAAAGGCATGACTAACCACTCATACAAGCGAACTTAGTTTTAAGCGGTTTTCCATTCATCGCCAAGTTTCATTCTTATTTGGTGGTATCCACTCATAAGTCAATCTTTGTGAAAATTATAGCACCACACAACTCATCAAGCATGTCGTCTAGCACAGGGAATAGGATAGCGATACCTTATAATAATGTTGTTAATGGCTCTACAATCTACACACATCGCCAAGAACCATCTTTTTGGGTACCAAAAAACGAGAACAGAACAAGGACTAAGGCTCTCACGTCGTACCCACGGTCCAAAAGGTCTTGGACTTGTCGCTGAATCTCCTTAGTCTCTTGAGGATTGGTCTGTACACACATGCGGTTTAGCAAACTTCGCTCGAGGATCAAGTCAATCTGGTGCTCAATCCCTCGAATGGGTGGAAGTCTGGAGGTATCTCATCGGGGAAGACATCTCTAAAATCCTGCAAAAGGTTAGTGGCGGGAGGCGAGGCAAAGTGCAAGGCATATTATCAAGAGAAAATAAAGCATCTTTGCACACAAAGCATAGCATGTATCATTAATATCATCAATTTCAGCAAGGTCTGATTTTGTGGCAAGCATAACGAGAATGTTTTGCAGATTTATCATGTTAGTTGGATCATTAGCGGCACGACTCGCTCCCTATCGGCCTCTATAATCTCAGCTGGGGTCAAAGGTAGGAAAGTAACTTTCTTTCCCTTATGCATAAAAGTGTATTTGTTACTACTACCATGGTGTAAAGCATCATTATCAAATTCCCAAGGTCGACCCAATAAAGAGAGCATGCTTGCATGGGAACCACATCACTATCAACATGATCGGCATAAGCACCAATGGAAAAATGGACTCGGCATGTTTGTGTTACCTTAGCTTTTCGAGTCATTTAACCACTTGAATATGGTATGGATGTGGATGCGATCGCGTGGTCAAGCCAAGCTTCTTGACCAAATCGAGAACTCACCAAGTTGTTGCGGCTTCCTCCATCAATGATGACACGTCTTGCGCGGTTCTTGATTGCAAAGAAAGTCTGAAACAAATTATGGCGTTGAAGCTTATCGGTTGTTGTTGTACGTGTCTTTGAGGACTCATTGCACAATGATGCTCGTAAGCGTCGTTTGTGGGCGCCCACCAAGGAACAGTCGTCATGACCACCACCATTGTCGTCCGAGGCGCGAGAACGTCATCATCCTCCTCGACATCCGAAGTCTTGATGTAGCCTCCATCTTCGTGGCGATGTATGCCCGTTAGCTAGGGCAATTCCTCGCACATGACCAAGTCCATGGCAGCGGTGGCTTGAATGTCGGAGGAGCGGCCCTTGGTGGAGCACGCAAAGAATTTTTGTAGAATCTGCGAGGCGTGTCGTGGAAGGTGGCCGGTGGCGCTGTAGCAATCTTGTTCTTTGGTGGTGGAGGAGAAGCGAAAACTCGAAGAAGACTTGGGCGTCCGTTGATGTAGTCGATTCGTGGCGTGTAGGAGGTCGTCCGGTGCTTGCCGTCGGCGATTCCTTGCGTCCTGCAATTCTTTTACGCAAGCATAGCAAAAAGTGGAACAAGCGGTTGTGATATTAAAATCTTTATAATCAACAATGTCTGAATTTCACGCCGTAACCCCGTAAAGCGACAAATCTTATCCTCTGTTTCCTCAACAACCCCTAGCGCACCATACCCTTTTGAAGCTCGGCATAATAGTCTGAACAGAACTATCACCTTGTTCTAAGCGCTGTAATTTTTTCTCAAATCACGTTTATATGAGGGAGGAACAAAAGCGATTACGCATAGCTTCTTTTAACGCTCCCATGTATCGGGTTGTAGCGCATGGTACCCGTTCATTCCACGGATAATAGCAAAGTCCTTAAACTCACTAGTAGCTTGTCTAACTCTATGTTGTTCGGGAACCAAGTGAGAATTAAACTTACGCTCACCGTCATCTCCCAATCAAGATATATTGCAGCATCATAAAGGCGGAAAAAGATGGGATGGTAAACTTGACTTTAGCAAAAGGGTCATCGTTACCATGGCGGTTACGGTTATTACCTCCCATACCATATACATTTTTCTTTGAAAAGCGCCGGCGTAGTCGTGCATCTTGTGTCTCCGTGATCAATGTTGCCAACGCATCATGTCTGTGTCATCATCATGATGATGGCCGTCATTAACAGTGGCGGCGTGCCTCAATCGTCCATCGACGGTGAGGTCGACCATCCGGTGCTCCACCGCTCAATGCCTTACGTGGTGTTCAAGCGGGCAATGGCGGCGGCGATGGTGTCCATTCACGCCGAGATCGATGAATGAAGCATTTTGTTTGTCGGCGCAGCTTGTAGGCGGCGCGACTAACACACTCGTTGAAATCGGCCGGTGTCCGTCCCCGGTCTCTGCCATGGTTAGTGGAAACACAGGAAAACAAAATGATTATCCTATCAACTACAAAGGAGGACGGTGGGAACCCGCAAAGGAAGTGGCTTACCAAGCTCTTACAAGTGTTCTTACCATCGCATAAGCGATGGGTGGTACAACCGGGTGGTGGTTCGTGATACCTCGAGAGTGTGACCGGCGATTGCAAGGGTCAAAAGGCATGCTATCCAGGAAGTAGGTATATGGAGCTTGGAAGGCCAAATATGTTAGTGGAACACAAATCAATAACAGATAGTAATCTTGAGTAAATGTCCAAAACTCTTGGTCCTAGTTCTTTGGTCTAAATGTGTCCTATAGCGGTATGATATGATGAACGAGAGTCAAGACCAGAATAGGATAGCAAAGACAGCAACAAGGATAAAATCTGGCACCTAAAACTGACAGCACAAATCACTATCTGTATCAATATCTGTAAAGACAGCACAAATCAATATATGTCACCTAAAACTGTGCTCTCTTTTTTTTTTAAGGCACGGAGTGCTTTTGCTCTCAGGTGCCTTTCTTTTTTTTTTTTCGGGCCGGAAGGCGATAGTAGGGAAATTTTTTTCTTCCTTTTTTTTCTGTTATTTTTTCACAAAGCGGACCTACGAAATAGGAAAATGATGAATGTCTTTGTAAATTCGGTGTTGAAAGTTGAGCTCGATCTTGCACTTTCGAGGCGAATTTGGGCAAAATAAATTCGCCAAACCCGACAAAGTTGGGGGTTTGGATGCAAAATTTAATTTCACCCAACTTCAAAAAATTTTTTTCTGATTTGAGTTCGTATCTGAAGTTCTGGCCGTTTGAAGGAGGGCCTCAGAGTTATAGTTCTTTGTGGAGGCGAAACGAAATCGGGTGGAAGAAATTGATGGAAATTGAAGGCGGAAGCTTCGGGAAGAGGTGGGGAATGGTGCTGGGTGATCACGAGACGTGATGGATGACTCAAAAACAGAGGGTGGGAGGGTGGGAGAAACAAAACTTGACGACTAGGGTTTGTATGAGAGGTAGCGGAAGCAAGACAACCCGAAATAAAACACGATCTAAACCAGCAACACAACTCGGCTAAGGACACAAACTCAACACTACGGACTCTGAAATGAAATTGTGCAAAAGGCTAAACGAGATCTGGGACAGGGAACAACCTATGACTACAATTTTTGTAGGGCTTTTTCTTGGACTCTAGGATGAAACCGAAAACTACAAGGGTAGGGTAAACTCGAACCTGAAGGAACACCTGAAGCTCGATTACCACTTGATGGGGACGGGGTCGATCTTCCAACAGGTTCTGGATATGTTGGATTTAGTGGAGGCGCGACACAAATCGATCCGGCTTCGAACGACACGTTCGAACCCGCAATCGCGATACCACGTCTCCTCGGGTTATCAACCGTGGCGCAGCCAGTTGACCTCGCCAAGAAGGCTAATCCTCGCTTGCGAATCGAAGAACACAAGCAAGAACAAGGAAGAACACAGCGGAATTGCAGATGTATTGTTTAGCACTTTCGAAAGTTGGGGTCTCACAAACCGATGAGCAGCGAAACTGTTCAAGACAGAATTAATCTAAGCAAAATCCAACCCTAATGGTGGGGGTGGCGGCTGGATATAGAGGATTGAGGGCGTGCAAAACCCTGGGCCGCGCCCTAATGGGCTCCAACACGATACAAAGCGAGCGGCCCAAAAGGCGGTGGCGCAGCACCCTGACAGATTCTGAATGCCCACTTGTTTCGACGATTCCCGTTGACTCAGAAGGAATTTTGACATGGGACCAGAGCCATTGGAAAGGTCGTCTTCTCAGCTTTCCATACATATGTGGAACATCAAAACGGAGTCCGGATGCGATCTGGGCGTCCGTTTTAGTGCGGACCTGGTCCTGGACTCCGAATTGATTCGAAGTCGGCTTGAGTTGGGCCTCCAACATGATTCGCCGCCCTTGCTGGACTTGTGCGCCTCGTAGCCCTTCTCCAAGTACTTCTAGGTCCTCTCCATGGTTCCTAATCATAATTAAATCATTAGGTAGCAATCGATTCTCAAATGAACAAAAAGAAGTACTTAGGAACGAGCTCACCTGTAAATTCAATTGTCAGGCGCGAGCTCTAGTGATTGGTCCTTGAATGTCAAGTGGAGGATTGTTGTGTGTACCTGCAGCATCGTGTCTAGTACCAGGACTAGCCTCATCAAAAGTGACTTCGCAAGTCTCAACAATTTTGTTAGTGTCAAAATTAAATACATGATAGCCACAAGAATGAGCAGGATATCCAAGAAATATGCCATCAGAACATCTAGATTCAAATTTATCAAGGTTGCCATGTTTAAGAATAAAGCACTTGCTGTTGGAAATATGCCCTAGAGGCAATCATAGAGATGATTATATTTCATTATGTTCATGATATTGGATATTGTGTTATCTTGTTCCTAGAATAATATTGTTAATATTTATTATCAAGTATGTGACTTGGTTGTGAAACTCTATATTCTGCGATAATTATTCTTATCGATCCTGGTCGTAAACATATGAGGACACATATGAATAGACTAGCATATGTATTGGTTGATGACTATGTTTCACGAGTCATAGATATGGAGATATCAAACCAATAATATGGACACATGTTAGAGAACATGATGTTGGATAAGACCACCTTGAGACACTATTGAGATTGTTATGAATCTATGTGTCGTTAGTTGGTCTCAAGCAATGATGATGTATAATCCTTAGACTGAGATCGGCATGGTTTCCTACATGTGTAAGAGCACTCTTAGGGGTTGCCAAGCGCTACACGTGGCGGGTAGTTATAAAGGTAGCTTTGGGTATGCTCACGAAATATGGAGAGGAATGTATTTGGTGGGATATGGATTTGCCCTCCTAAACATAACGGGAGAGATGTCTCGGGCCCTCGTTGCGATCGGATAAAGAAAGTGCATGGCCATGCCACTAGTAGTCAAGTGTTCGACCACGTAAAGTTTATCGACACTCGATCGAGAAAGTATTGAGCGATCCATGGATGACACAACATCACACAGAGTTCAACCGGACATCGTGAGGCAAAGGGAGTATACACGAGTAGGTCGCTTAGTTTGAGCGATTCTGGTGGTCGTATCTGAATCTGAGCTGGTGCGTAGATCGGTCGAACGTAATCCTGAGAGTGGTCGTAACACTCGTCGTAAGTAATTCTGAACTGGTCGTGACCAAATCTGAATGGTCGTATAAAGATAGGACCTAGTCGTAAGTGATGAGGACCTAGTCGTAGATCATATTGCATTAAGGTTAAGTCCGATATAATTTGTGTGTATTCGGAATCGATATGTTACGCTAGGAGCCGCTTCGACTTGTGATCGGAAAGCGGTTTCGAGTCACAACGAACTACACACGAACCTCTGGTCACACACTTAACAGGTTGGAACAAACCGGTATGAATACGATTAAATGGCGTGTTGGATAGGATCCGTCACAGCGCTATATAAGGAGGTGCATGAAATTTGTTGGGAGTGCGCGTGAAACACCACGAAACCCTAGCCGCCATCTTCTTGAGAGCTCCACCGTGCGACTTGGTGCCGCACACCGGCGTTCGGTTGTTCCTTCCACGGGCGTGTGGATACCGTGAGAGGCGCTACTACGATTGTTGCGCTTGAGGGCGATCGCGATCTTCACAAGGAACCCGAGGCGTTCTTTGGAGGAGCGATCGATTGCGACCCTTTGCATCGACTTGTTGGGCGTTGGACGATCGACTCGACCACTACATCGACGCGCTCTTCGTTGGACCAGGCTGCTCCAACCATTCTTCCGCTGATCTGCGCGTCTAGTGGTAACGATCTATGATCATCTACTTGCATGACTTCCTGGTTTGCGTGGTAGAATTTTTGTTCGTAGCTATCGTAGCCTACCGTATCCCAACAAATGGTATCGAGCCATCTGCGTAGTTTTGATGCGGATCGATCGCATATACTTGATATGTGATAGTAGTAGATTGGATCTATTACTGGTCGATTTTGGAAACCTAGATCGGTTCATTTAGATGGAACGACCTAGACCCCTGGTCGATAAGATCGTCGGTTTCTCGGTAGTAGTAGATGGGTTTACGAGGAGGTATGAGCTATAAGGACCGAAGGTTTATTGCACTTGTCCACGACGGTATCGCATATCGCTCCTACGGTCGAAATTCGCCATCGAAGTATGCGCGCAGTGTGTGGTCGTATCAAGGCATTGATCGGATTGGTTGAATAGGGCTCGGATCGTGAATAAGATTCATGTCTCGGAAAAATTTTCGAGAAGCTGCCTTCGAACCCCCGCCGCTAACTTAGGCTAAGCGGGACCGCCGTCTTTGGGTATTCGTACCGCACGCTATAGGTAGTGTGTGCTCATGTCGTCCGTTAGAATTGGATTACATGCATAACTTGTTTTTGCAGGATTGATGTGAATAGTATGACCCATCTTGTTTCATGTATAAGATGCATGTATGCTTGTAATATTCATGACTGCGTGTCATGTTAATTACAGCCAAAGGCTGTCTATAATTATATAACTTGACTGCGTGTCGACTTGTGATGCTTCTTTACTCCTTGTGTTTCATTACTAGTGTGCTATTAGAAATAATGGCTTGGTGGGAGTGCTTGAGGAGTCCACCACTTGAAGACATAGTGAGCAGGATGCATGGCGATGGAGATTACCATGAAGAAGGGTCATGCTATATCACAATGCAATTTGATTGTCTGTGAATGCCTTTACATTCTGTTCATTTATTTCTATGCATGTTATTTTGCTTTGATTGCTTTTAACATGATAGAAGTAAAATTCCCTTACTTAATATTAAGTTAAATTGATGCCCTCCCAAATATGCCGCACCATCAAAAGTCATGTATTTTAATGGTAGGTCTTGCCAAGCAGTGCCATTAACTCTCCTTGACTAGATGGGTTTGTGTCGACACTTACAGCGGCATTGGTTTAACTTAACAAGGTTATCATAACGATTGTGGACCTTGGGGCATAAAGGTTGGAGTCTTGAAGCATCTGAGATCTTGCCCAACAACAAGAGTCATATAGTGGATATGATTAGCAAAGGTTGCTTACCAATTTCACTAATCTTCTAGCAGTGATGCCAAAGCTCACTAGTGGATTAACTGATTGAGGGTCTTGAATCATTAAATATCATAAGAGGGATATGGTGTTTAGTGGGAGTATCTTTATTAAATTGTTTAATAGAAGTTACTTTCATGAACATATGTCTTAGTTTTTGTATATATTTTGTGTTGTAGATCATGGCACCAAGCTCTTTGTACCTACATCGATTTTGCTTTACGTTCGATACTTGGAAGGAAAAACTTAATGGAACAAATTTTGCGGATTGGTCCCATAACTTTGAGAAGTGTTCTCGGGCAAGATAAAAGGAACATGTTCTAGAAGAACCAATTCGAGATGTGCCTACGAGAAAATCTTTGCTTCTTGCTATTAAAGCGCCTATAAAAGGCATGTGATGAGTCCCTTGATGTTAGGCTGTCTCATGCTTGCTGCTATGAACTCGAGACCTTGAAGCGGTTTGAGAACATAGAAGCCTACGATATGATCGTGGCGCTCAAAGGCATGTTTGAGACACAAGCAAGAACCGAGAGATTTGAGATCTCAAAGAACTTGTTTGGATGTAAGCTAGTGAGGGTGGTCGGTAAGCCCTCATGTAATCAAAATGGTTGGTTACACACGAGCTTGGAAAAACTTGGTTTTCCACTTAGCCAGAATTGGCTCTGATTTGATTCTTGCTTCGCTTCACGAAAGTTATGGCAGTTCATTTTGAACTTCCATATGAGCAGCTTAGACAAGAATCTCACCGAAGCGCATATGATGCTTAAGGCAATGAGAGGCGATATTAAGAAAAGCAACAATCATGTGATGATGGTGCAAAAGAGTACAAGCTTCAAGAAGAAGGCTAAGACTTGGGTCAAGAAAAAGGGCAAGGCTAAAGTTTGGATGAGATCCAAAGCGACAAACCTAAACCCAAGACTAAGTCGGCCCGACTCAAGAGAATGAATGCTTTTCTTGCAAAGAACTAGGCCTTTGGAAGAGGCGCAAGAAATACAGGTGATCGTAAAAGGAATGGTGGGACTAAAACTTCCACTACGGTATTAATGTTATAGATATTTTTCTTCTTGACTCTTCCGTTAACTCATGGGTATTTGATCTGGGATCGGTTGCTCATATTTGCAATTCGATGCGAGTCTAACAAGAAGTAGGATGATTGCAAGGCGAGATGGATCTTTGCGTCGGGAATAAAGCAAAGGTTCTTTGCATTAGCCGTCGGGACTATGCCACTACTTTTGCCTTGAGTTTATTATGGAATTGAATAATTGTTATTACGTTCGACCATTAGTAGAAACATTATCTCGCCTCATGTTTGATGGCGAGAGGGTTATAAATTCATTATAGAGAATAATGGTTGTTCTATATTTTTGAATGAAGTGTTTTATGGCTATGCACCTATTTTGAATGGGTTGTTTATTTTAAATCTTGATGATGCATCGGTCTATAATATTAATCTGAAAAGGCTTGGCCTAATGAAATAAATTCCACTTTTATTTGGCATTGTCGTTTGGGTCACATAAGTGAAAGCATGAAAAAGCTCCATAATGATGGAACTCTAAACTCATTTGATTTGGAATCATTTGAAACATGCGAGTCTTGCACAGTCGGTAAGATGACCAAGACACCTTTCACTTTGAGTCGTAGTGAAAGGCGTCCCACCGATTGGCACTCATACATCTTGATGTGTGTGGACCAATAAGTCTGACGACTAGAGGTGGTTTCGATGCTTCATTACTTTCACCGATGACTATAGTAGATATGGATACATCTACTTAATGAGGCACAAGTCGGAATCCTTTGAAATGTTCAAGGAGTTCCGAATGAAATCTGAGAATCAACTTGGCAAGACAATCAAATCTTCTGATCGATCGTGGGGGTGAGTTTTGAGCCATGAGTTTGGTAATCATTTGAAACAATGTGGAATTGTTCCTGACTTACACCACCGGCACTCCACAATGGAATGGGGTGTCCGAGCGGCGTAACGAGGACCTTGTTGGACATGGTTCGATCAATGATGAGTCAATCGGATCTGCCATTGTATTTTTGGGGTTATGCTCTAGAAGCTGCGCTTTCATTTTAAATAAGGTACCATCTAAATCGATAGATAAGACACCATATGAGATGTGGTGGGAAAGGTCCTAGTTTGTCTTTTCTAAGGATTTGGGGATGTGATGTCTATGTTAAGCGTTTGACGTCGATAAGCTCACACCCAAATCGGATAAATGCTTCTTTATAGGATATCCTAGAAACCAAAGGATATTATTTCTACAACCGGGAAGAAGACAAAGTTTTTGTTGCCCGAAATGGTGTCTTTTTGGAGAAAGAGTTTCTTTCAAAAGGAGTCAGTGGGAGAAAGGTGCAACTCGAAGAAATTCAGGAAACATCTGAAAGTGTTTCAACTCCTACTGAACCTCTACTGGATGAACAAATTGTTGTTGAACCTGTAGATAAGGCACCAGCCCCACGTAGATCTAAAAGGCCGCGTCAATTGCCTACAAGGTATGGGCATGACGTATTATTATTGAATAATGGTGAGCCTAAGACTTATGAGGAAGCGATGATGGACCCAGACTCTGAGAAATGGCTTGGAGCCATGAAATCCGAAATAGATTCCATGAGAGAAAATCAGGTTTGGAACCTGGTCGATCCACTTGATGGTGTCAAAACCATTGAGTGCAAATGGATCTATAAGAAAAAGATTGATATGGATGGAAATGTTCACATTCATAAGGCTCGACTAGTCGCAAAAGGTTTTCGACAAGTTCAAGGAGTTGACTACGATGAGACTTTCTCATCGATGGCGATGCTTAAATCTGTTCGGATCATTCTAGCAATTCTTTGCATATTTCGACTATGAGATATGGCAAATGGATGTCAAAACAGCTTTCCTTAATGGAAACCTAGATGAGGATGTGTACATGACACAACTTTGAAGGTTTTGTTGATCCAAACAATACTAGTAAAGTATGCAAACTTCAAAAGTCCATTTATGGATTGAAGCAAGCATCTCGGAGTTGGAATATACGTTTTGATGAGGAGATCAAAAGGTTTGGTTTAAATCAAGAACAAAGAAGAACCTTGTGTTTACATGAAGGTTAGTGGGAGCGCACTTGTTATTACGATCTTGTATGTAGATGACATACTCTTGGTCGGAAATGACATTCCAATGCTAGAGTCTGTTAAATCTTCATTAAGAAAAAGTTTCTCAATGAAAGATTAGGAGATGCAGCATATATCTTGGGAATAAGGATCTATAGAGATAGATCTAAAAGGGTAATTGGATTAAGCCAGGAAATGTACATAGACAAAGTGTTGAATCGGTTCAACATGCAAAATTCAGAGAGGATTCTTGCCCATGGCACATGGCATTAATCTTAGCAAGAATCGGTGTCCTCGACCAGCGATGAGCGAGACAAAATGAGTGATATTCCATATGCTTCGCCATTGGATCTATCATATGCGCCATGATATGTACACGACGGATGTATCATATGCTCTAAGTGTTACTGGCAGATACCAAGTGATCCGGTGAAGGTCCTTTGGACAATTTGTGAAAAACATTCTTAAGTACTTAAGAAGGACTTAGGATGTGTTCCTAGTTTATGGCGGTGATGAAGAGCTCGTTGTAAATGGTTACACCGATGCGAGCTTTCAAACCGACAAAGATGATTATCGTTCATAATCTGGTTTTGTATTCATTTTGAATGGAGGAGCGGTGAAAGTGGAAAAGTTCAAGCAAGAGGCGGTTCTTGATTCCACGACAGAGGCGAGTACATTGCGCTTCAAGCTGCAAAAGAAGGTGTTTGGATAAAGAATTTCATTGCTGAATTGGGAATGGTTCCGAGTGCCTCGAGCCCAATGGATCTCTATTGTGATAACAATGGAGCCATTGCTCAAGCTAAGGAGCCTAGATCCCATCGAAGTCAAACATATACTCGAGGCGTTATCATCTTATCCGCGAATTGGTGGATAGAGGAGATGTTAAGATATGCAAAGTTCATACAGATTTAAATGTTCTTGATCCGTTGACAAAGCCTCTCACACTGACCAAAGCATGAGGCACACACAAGAGCTATCGGTATTAGATACCTAAATGATTGACTCTAGTGCAAGTGGGAGACTGTTGGAAATATGCCCTAGAGGCAATCATAGAGATGATTATATTTCATTATGTTCATGATATTGGATATTGTGTTATCTTGTTCCTAGAATAATATTGTTAATATTTATTATCAAGTATGTGACTTGGTTGTGAAACTCTATATTCCTGCGATAATTATTCTTATACGATCCCTGGTCGTAAACATATGAGGACACATATGAATAGACTAGCATATGTATTGGTTGATGACTATGTTTTACGAGTCATAGATATGGAGATATCAAACCAATAATATGGACGCATGTTAGAGAACATGATGTTGGATAAGACCACCTTGAGACACTATTGAGATTGTTATGAATCTATGTGTCGTTAGTTGGTCTCAAGCAATGATGATGTATAATCCTTAGACCTGAGATCAGCATGGTTTCCTACATGTGTAAGAGCACTCTTAGGGGTTGCCAAACGCTACACCATGAATGGGTAGTTATAAAGGTAGCTTTCGGGTATGCTCAAATATGGAGAGGAATGTATTTGGTGGGATATGGATTTGCCCTCCTAAACATAACGGGAGAGATGTCTCTGGGCCCTCGTTGTGATCGGATAAAGAAAGTGCATGGCCATGCCACTAGTAGTCGAAGTGTTCGACCACGTAAAGTTATCGACACTCGATCGAGAAAGTATTGAGCAGTCCATGGATGACACAACATCTCACGGAGTTCACCCGGACATCATGAGGCAAAGGGAGTATACACGAGTAGGTCGCTTAGTTTGAGCGATTCTGATTGATCATTATCTGATCTGAGCTGGTCGTAGGCTGGTCGAACGTAATCCAGAGTGGTCGTAACACGGTCGTAAGTAATTACAAACTAGTCGTGACCAAATCTGAACTGGTCGTATAAAGATAGGACCTAGTCGTAAGTGATGAGGACCTAGTCGTAGATCATATTGCATTAAGGTTAAGTCCGATATAATTTGTGTGTATTAGGGAATCGATATGTTACGCTAGGAGTCGCTTCGACTCGTGATCGGAAAAGGTTTCAGTCACAACCGAACTACACATGAACCTCTGGTCACACACTTAGCAGGTTGGAACAAACCGGTATGAATCTGATTAAAAGCGTGTTGGATAGGATCCGTCCGGCGCTATATAAGGAGGTGCATGAAATTTGTTGGGAGTCGCGTGAAACACCACCGAAACCCTAGCCGCCATCTTCTTGAGAGCTCCACCGTGCGACTTAGTGCCGCACACCGGCGTTCGGTTGTTCCTTCCCGGGCGTGTGGATACCGAGAGGCGCTACTACGATTGTTGCGCTTGAGGATGATCGCGATCTTCAAGGAACCCAGAGGCGTTCTTTGGAGGAGGCGATCGATTGCGACCCTTCGCATCGACTTCTCGGGCGTTGGACGATCGACTCGACCACTACATCGACGCTCTTCGTTGGACGGTGCTCCAACCATTCTTCCGCCGATCTGCTGGCGTCTAGTGGTAACGATCTATGATCATCTACTTGCATGGCTTCTGGTTTTGCGTGGTAGAATTTTTGTTTGTAACTATCGTAGCCTACCCGTATCGCAACACTTGCAACCAAAAATCTTGAAATGAGAGACTTTGGGCTTATGACCAAATCTAAGCTCAAAAGAAGTCTTGCCAATCACAGATCTCAAGAATACCCTATTAGAAATATAACAAGCAGTAGAGATCGCCTCAGCCCAAAACCTCCTAGGTGTGGAATGCTCATCTAGCATGGTCCTGGCTATCTCTACAAGGGTCCTATTCTTCCTCTCTACAACACCATTCTGCTGAGGAACTCTAGGTGAAGAGAACTGGTGCTCAATTCCCCTATCGATGCAGAAGGTGGCAAAGGAAGAATTCTTGAATTCTGTCCCATTGTCACTCCTAATGGCTCTCAAAGCTCCAAGAAGGTCAACAGCAAGTCTGAGGACCAATTCTCTAAAATAGCCAAAAGCCTCGTCCTTAGAAACCAGAAAATAAACCCATGAATACCTAGAGTAATCATCCACAATTACAAGTACATACCATTTCCCACCGGTAGACTGAACTCTAGAAGGACCAACAGTATCTAAGTGCAAGAGCTGACCAGGTCCATTTGTCATCACTAAGGTAAGAGGTGGATGAGAAGCAGAAACCATCTTACCATGTCTACAAGGTGAGCAAACAAGGTCTCTAATGACCTTGACCTAGGCAAACCTCTAATCAGGTCCTTGCAACTGACTCTAGTCAAGTGATCGAAGCCTATGTGTCCAAGCCTACGATGCCACAATACTAGATCATGAGAGACAGAAGCCACAAGACACCTAGGGCTAGAAACAGAAGAGATACTGAAATCAGCATAAAAGATCCTCTCAACCCTGGAGATCTCAAAGACAAGCTCACCCAAGGAGTCTAGTACTCTACACTCACCACTTTTAAATCTCACCTCAAGACCCTCATCAAGAAGCTAGGAAATAGATAAAAGATTATACCTCAGCTTACTTACCAAAGTGACGTCTTTGAGCATGAACTTGTTGTTGATGCGCATTGTGCCCTTGGCTGTCATGGTCCCAGTAGAAGCATCCCCAAATGTGATCAATTCATTGCCGGATGCACATGTGAGGGAGGAGAACCATCTATAATCTCCAGTCATGTGTCGAGAACACCCGAAGTCAACAAGCCATATGTCCTCCTTCCTCGCACGACGGACCTACAAAGCACGAACAGGAAACATCTATGCCTCAGTACTGGGGTTAGTGATAAAAGACTTGGGAATCCAGTACTGAGTCACACGATGCTTGGGCAAAGCAGTAGAAGCAGCAGTGACATGGTTAGAAGTAAAATCATAAGAATGCACATGAGAACCACCTAGACCTCTCCGAATCGACCTACCAAAAGGTCAGTACTCCCCCTGTCTAGATACTACCCGTGGTCTCTCCTCACGATATCCTAACCCAAAGCACTGCCTAGAGCCACCAAAGGAGTCAAAGAAGTCATCTACAAACCTGGCCCTATGTCTAGCAGGAAAGACAAGCTGCCTAGCTCTAGAGACTACAGTAGGTGAAGGAACTCCTCTAATGGTTCTCAAAGCACTCATCCTCTCCTTCCTCTCAATCTTGGCTCTACGGAAGTAGAGCTCAACAATGTGGCCATCCTTCTTGCAGAAGGTGCAATGGTACTTGACATTTTGAGGGGTCTGACCTGTTGAAGTAGAAACACCTATCATGCCAGAAGGGGTTTGGGCAAAACCTGCAGATCTAAAAACTATCTTAGATGGCTCAGGGGGTTCTACCTCAACCAGGCCACTCGTAACAGCTCTCACAACCTTAGGTGGGTGATTCTTAGAATTTTCTAAATAACTAAATCCTAGGCCACTATTGTTCACACTCACCTTAGATTGATCAAGGATCATGTTTAGGTTCTTCTTCCCACTAGTAAATCTCTCAAGAGTCTTTTTGAGGTAGTCAATTTCTTTGGCTAGTTCCTTACATGAGGCACACTTATTTGACTTGATATCCCTATCATACTTTTCCTTATAGTGAGCTACCTCAACTTTCAAAGCCTCACAAGACACACAATAATCATCCCTAATCATGTCCAACTGCTCTTTGAACTTAACTCTAAACGCTTCTTGTATCTTATCTACATTATGCTCAACTTCAATACACAAAGCACAAGAATTAGAATCAACAACTTTCTTGGAAGTAGTCATGGACATGGATTGTTCAATTTTAGCTTTCTCCTCTAGAGTCTTGTTTAAAGCATCATTCTCAATTGTGAGTTTAAGACAGTTTTCACATGATCTTGATTTAGAGTGAAGGACCATTTCAGGTCATTTCTTTCATTTTAGTCTTATTAATCTCACAATAAGAGCAAGTGTGACTAGCATCAAATTTCATCAATTCTTTTGTAGCGCTATCAATTTTAATTCAAGCAAAGCACAATTTGAGCAAGGTAAAGGAATAGCATCTACAGCAGTCACATCTAAAGCAATAGCATTCATGCAAGTAGGACTAGACTTGAGAGATTCTAGTTCATCAAAAGCATCTTTCAGTTGATTAGCAATAGAGGAATGAGCAGATTTCATATTTGCTAGTTCATTAAGCAAGCTAGAGAAAGAATCACAATCATCAGCAGGATTAATGGATTTGAGTCAAACAACTTCTAGGTTCAAGTCATCAATCATGATATCATATTTCTTAATCATTTTTGCTTGCTTATTCAGTTTTTGTTCAACAAGGACCAAAGCACGTTTCATATTAGCAAGTGAGGATGTACCTCTTGGGATCATTTGAAAGGGTCGTAAATGCGTTGGAGGAGTCGACGTCATGGCTGTCCCTAGCCATGAAGCACATATCTGAGTGAAGTCCTAGGCCTTCTTCTTGCCATGAGAGTCATCGCCGCCGTCCTCCGTCTCCGAGTCCACATCGCTCATGTCAACACTCTCAAGAGCGGCAAGGACCTGGCTGACGAACTTGCGATAGTTGGGCTTCTTGCCTTTCGTGTCTTTAGCTTGAGGACGCCTCCGAGAGTCCTTCTCCATCTTGCCCTTCAGCTTGGGGCACTTGGAGCGAATGTGGTTCGGCTCACCACACTCAAAACAAGTGACATGACCACCTCTCCTCCTGTTCCTCACCTTGTTGTATACTCTGAAAAATTTTGTGGATAGGAGGGCTAGGTCATCCTCGGGTAGATTCTCTAGATGCTCATCACTCAGAGAATGCAAAGCGGACAAGGAAAAACCAGATGAGCCAAAATCCAATGAATCAGAAGAACTACCCTTAGATGGGTCGACCACCAAAGCCATCGACTCTGTCTTAGGGAGACGTGAGATAAAGTCAATCTCATGCGTCTTCAACCTGGAGTAGAGCTTATCCATGGTAAGCTCACTCATGATAGTGTTGTCATTGATGGATGTGATCTTCATCCCCCAAACCTTCACATCAAGAGCACCCAAAAGCTGGCGTGCATTCTCAGACTCAGTGAAAACAAGATCTACTGCACGTAGGTCATGAAGAATCTTGGAGAACCTCCCCCACAGCTCATCTAAAGACTCACCAGGCCTTTGCTCAATCTTTGAGTATTCTTTCTTAAGCTGATTCTGTCTCACTTCCGTGATCGCAGTAGAGCCCTCGTGGTAGTCACAAAGGGTCCTCCAGATCTCATGAGCAGACCTCAAATGAGCCACGCGCTCAAACTTAGATCGACTAAGACCTTGGATCAGAAAGTTCCAAGCCATGCTATTAGCCTCAACATCCAGAGTGATCACATCGTCATTGGCTGGCACGATATATGGATTTTTGACTTTAAGCCAAATAGCGTGTCCTTGAGCCTCGATGTAGGCATGCATGCATGCTTTCCAATAAGCAAAATCAACTCCATCGAAAACAGGTGGTTTGGTTGAATACTTGTCAGTCGCCATGGCTCCAAAGACCGGTTAAGATCTTTGAGAAGAGCTAACCGGGCTCTGATACCACTTGTAGGACCGGAAAGGCGACTAGAGGGGGATAAATAGGAGCTCGCCTAATTTTCACCACGTTCAGATTCAACACCAGATTCACCCCAATAGCTATGAGAGCTATGAGGATCAACAGCAGAAGACTTATGTTGGATCTGAACCAAAATCCCCAAGACAATGAACCAAAAGGACACAAACCCTCAAAGGGCGGTCAGACCGGCGTGTAATGGGCGGTCAGTCCAGGGTGCGGTCTGACCGGCATGTAAAATTTGGTCTGACCGAACCTGACTAGAAGCACTGTTGACAGCCCGAAACCAAAACGAAAATCGGTCTAACTTTTGATCTACACGGCCAAACTTGACCAAATTTGGAACACACCTTCCTAAGGATATTAGGAACCTATTCCAAGCAGAGATTGAGTAGATCCACATCAAAGTTTCGACCTTTTTCCATTCTACCGAAGGAAGGTTGAAAACCGGGCAAAAACAAAAACTTGATCCAACACTTGCACGTGGGAGATTGATGATCTAGGTGACCTTAGATAAGTTCCCACAGGTCACAGCAAGATAAAAGAGGGCACGAAACAAACCAAAAACCAAAGGATCAAAGATGGACTCAAAATCAGCAAATATGGAGGAAGAACACAAAGAGTACTCAACTTGAGGAATCATCCATAGACTGATCTGAAGTTAAGAGAGTTTATAGCCACTCCATCCATAGAGGACAATGCTCAATCCATGAGCACACAACTCAACTCATCTTCCTACATCCCTAAGCCTCTTCTCCTTCTCCCTAAGCCCTAAGACAAACTAGGGTTTAAAAAATAAAGTGATTAGATCGTGGCTGTATCACAGCACCTATCCTATTTATATGAGGCTTAGACCTTCTAAAAGACAAACCCTAATGGGCTCCCGTTAACGCCCAATACAAACAGGTCACTCACGCACGCATTTTAAAGCACCGTCTTCACTTCTCTTGACCTAATCCACTTCTTGACGCACTGCGAGTTGGCATTAGGTCACCAAGGCGGTATTTGGTAAAATTACCAAAATACCCCTTCTCGATCTTTTCCTAAGACCGAGTCCGAACTGCGCGAAACACATCCATGCTTCTCCACGTGTAGGTTGATCCAGCGGCTCTCATCGTGTCGGCAAGTCTCTCCCGTCCGGATCCCACCGGAACCTCCATGGCACTTGCACCGACCCCCACACCGCTTGATCAACCAGTCGCACCGAACTGCCCGTTCGGTCATCCTTGTCCATTCTGTGCCACGCTTGAGTCCATTGACCTCACCCGGCATCCTTGATTGTTCTAGACCTCAGCTCTCCAAGCTTAGTCCCGATCCTCCTCGCCGTTGACCGTCGTTGACCTCCAAGCAACCTGCACACCAATAGACAAGCAAATCGAATCCGGGAACAAGTTCTTCACAACTTGACCCACGTTAGTGAAAACATGCAACATGTAACACATATGCACTGAAGCCCATGCCCTTAAGCTAACCCAACAAGCATCGCCAAACAACTCGACGAATCAAGTCAAAATCGGTTAGACCGCCGTTCTGGCCGGTCTGACCGCCCCTGGGGACTTAAACAGAATTCCCTCGAGGCTTGGCCGGTCTGACCGCCAAAATGGCCGATCTGACCGCCAGTGTCCTGACAGAACAGAAATTGTGCCAAAAACACGAGATTCGACAAACCGCAAATGCCATTACCAATTGTATCATCATCCTAAGATCATGCACATATCCCCATGATATCCACAGACCATATTTCAAATTAGTAAATAATTTCAAAATCTTCTAGCTTCCTCTAAGCTCAAGTTTGTGTTTCAAACCTCCATGAAATTTTCGAATTCAAAATTCGCGTTTGAATTCTCCTTTTCGGCTTTGAGCCCCTTTCTCAAATTTTGCCTTCCCTCTTGTCTTGGGCTCAGCCCCATTTCATCTTGGGCCCCAGACCATTCGTTTTGGTGCCGGCCCATCTCTTCCTTTGGCCCAGCCCACCTCTCCTTTCGGCCATTTCTTGGCCCAGCAACCACCACCCTCCTGGCTTGTTTTCTTCTCAGCGGGGTCACACCCGTGTCCTCCCCTTGCTTCTTCTTCACCCAGCCAGCTCACACTGTGATGCCTAGCCAGTCGGCACCCTGCGCCCAGATTATACGCTTTGCTGCTTGCCACGCAGATCATCGCCACATCAGCAAGGCCATGTCACGTCGTCGCCGCGCCGGCCTCCCTCGCCGTCTTGTGCGCCTTATGCACACGCCAAGACGCGACGCCCTACGCTCCTGTGCCACCCATGCTGCTCTGCGCCATCTCGTGCATCTCTGCCACCCCCCACGCAGCTCCCTGACACCACCTGTGGCCACGCCTCGCCTCCACGCACGCCATGACCGCGTCAGCAAGCATGCGTGCGCCCGCTGCAGCGTCTCATCGCATCACCACCTGCTCCCTTGACCTCTGGTGCCATGTGCTCCCACCTACCGCTTGGTTGCCCAAGTCGTCGCGTAGAGCCGCCCATCCCCGCGCCTTCATGTATGTGCTGCCCCCTGCGCATGCCCGTGTCAGCCACCTCGGGACTGAGCGCCCCAACGGCTCTCCCCGTTTCCCCCATGGCTACTTAAGCCTCCTTCCCTTCGGCTCATTCCCTTGCTCTTCCCCCATTGCCTTCCTTCTTCACCGAGCAGAGCCGAAGCCGCACTCTTGCCTTGGTCGCGCCGCCTCCTCGCCGACTAGCCGCTCCGGTGCCGTCTTTGGCATGCCACCACTGTCACCTCGCGCCTCGCGGCGCGAGGAAGCCATTCCCCGCCTCCAAGCTCCCTCCCCACCGCCAAGGAGCCCCACTGCCGTAGTCCTCCCTTCTCTACCACTGGCTGCCGCCGCCCGGACCACTCCACCAGCTTCTCCACCCCCGGGCGCAGCTCGTGCACATGCTCTTCTTCTCCCTGCATTGCCCCACCACCGGTTGGCAGCATCGCGATGCCACCGCCGCCGCTTGCCTTCCACCGCGCCGCCGCTCCGCGCTATCCGCCCGCCCGGCGCCCTCGTGATCGCATCCCTTGGCCGCCCATTCCCGACCTTGCCGGTGCGCCATCCTTTCTTCGTCGCAAACAAGCCCGCGTTCGAGCCGAGCCATGCGTGTCAAACCGGGATTAACACTCCCAAATCCTCTATGTATTTCTGAACTAGTCCCACGATCAGTAGGTAGTTCACACAGTAAACAGATATGGTAACATCCATAAATCGCACAATTATATTAATAATCAACAGAGTTTATTACAAATGAGGCTTACAAGCCAACAATAAAGAACATAGCGAAAGACGAAGAATAAGTAGTGGAGTCCAGCAGATCTACCACAGGCAATCGACTAGGGATCTGCGGTTCGGGCGTACTCCGGCAAGGGCGAGGCGCACGCCGAGTCGGCGGCGAGGTGGCAAAGTCGATGGCGCGGTTGGAGTCACCGGGGAGTCATCGGCGGCGAAGATATTGGCGAAAAATGAAGCTTCAGCCGGTAATGGAAGAACTCAAATTGCAGCGAGGTTACGAAGAGAGGGGAGGGGAGATTGAGGGGAAAAGAATGAGTGGAGCATTACGCACTCGGTGCTCCCTTTTATAGGGGCCAGGAAGGGGTGAGGGAGGAGATCGGGCGCGCGGTGATTACGGCGGTCATGGCGAAAATCCGGCGTTTACGTGCGCGATGAAGGAGGTGGCGGAAAGTCTTGATGGCGGGATAAGGGGGTTTTAATGCACATAACCGTTGTGAGGAAAGGGGGCGGAAATGGCAGGTTAACGAGCTCAACGTGGGCATCCATGGCGGCTGGGCATGGCGTTGTGGGAAAGAAGAAAGGAACGGAGGAAGAAGGAAGATGAGCGGGCCCACTGTCGGCGATAGAAAAAAAGAAAGGGGACGCCTTGCATCGGCCGTCGGATTTAAATTCGGCAGTCACGATGGATGGATGCGACGTGTGGGGAGCGGGCCGGTTTCATTGAAGTGGGCTAAAAGCGAAGATGGGCCACGTGGAGAAATGGCGGAAGGAAAAAGGTTTCGGCCTTTTTACTGTTTGCGATTTTCAAAAGCTTTATAGAATTAAAATAATTCGGTTAAATTAAAAAGGCTTTAGAAAATAGTAAAAAGAGTCCAAAAATTCTAGAAAAATTCTCAGAAATTCCTAGAGTTATTTTGGACTTAATAAAATTATTTCCAACTTAAAGATAGCTTTTATTTTTGCAAATAAATTATTTTAGCTTTGAAATAATTAGGTAAAAGCTTTTAAAATTCGTAAAATAATTAAATTTTTATTCTTCAACTTTAACTCAAAAATAAAACTTCAAAAGCTTCAATAAATTTTATTTTTGACTTTTAAAACTTCGTAAATTCAAATAAGCAATAAAACTCTTTCAAATTTCGAAGATCCAATAAAATAATAACTTTATTTATTTTATTTTTGGCAATGTAACTTTGGGATGTTACAAACTACCCCCTTAAAAGGAATCTCATCCCCGAGATTCGGAGAGGCTAGAAAGAAAGAGTACGGACAAAGGACAAATGAATCGAGAGATAGAGAAAGTCTATCTTCAAGTTGGCTTCATGTCCAAGGGTGTTTGGTTGTTCGATCAATCCGTCCTTCAAGTCCCAGGTGCATCGATAGGTTAGAAGTCCAATGGATTGTTAGAGGAGAGCGAAAAGCAAGGGATAAGAAAGAAAGCTATGAGGAGAGAAGTCTACCCATTTAAAGAAAACGTTGTACATAAGATCAAAAGATCTACGTATGACATACCAAAAGAAAATATACTATACAAGTTAAGAAATAATACAACTTTCTACTCAATCGATAATTGTAACTTGGTGAAACGACTCAATACACAGAACGAGTCTTAGCAAACTTAAGCTATATGGCTCAGCTCACATCGCGATCTTTGGTTCACAGTCTTCAATTAATCCTGTATGTTGTCCTTGGATGGTGGAGACGATGATACTTTCTCGATGGCTCCATGTCTTGTAGTCTTGAACGTATTGGTAAGAAACGTGTTGACAATCTATAGAAAATTTTATAGTGGAAAGAGGATCCATTTAACATCATAAAATGGTGAAAGGAGAATTAGGTAAGAAAGAATTGCTATAAAGAAGCTAAAGATGGATAGATGACCAAGATGAGGGGAGAACAAATTATTTTTCTTGTTATAAAATAAGTTTTGAAGTTTTTCAACTAACGGCCATTCTAACTAGGTCACGACCTACAGTCGGTATGGCTCTGATACCACTTCTGTCGAACCCGGGATTAACACTCCCAAATCCTCTGTGTATTTTTGAATTAGTCCTATGATCAAGAGCTAGTTCACATAGTAAACAATATGGTAACATCCATAAATTGCATAATTATATTAATAATCAACAGAGTTTATTACAAAAGAGGCTTACAAGCCAACAATAAAGAACACAGCGGGAGACGAAGAATAAGTAGTGGAGTCCAGCTGATCTGCCACAGGCAATCGACTGGGGTAGCGACCTAGTCATCGAGATCCACACCGATAGCAAAGTCCTTCTCCTCTGAAATTTTATTTGCATAAAGCAAGTATGAGCACAAATTCCGTGCTCACAAGTTACACCCAATAACAGAGTTAATGCATGCATGGATATAACAAAGGAAGGCTGATTGGTTAAATTTGCATAAAGCAATGTTTTCTTTAAATATTTGTACTAAGTTCCAAAGCAGTTATTCTATAACTAAAATTCATTTTATAAAATTCAAGTTTTATAGTCGATAACATTCACACAAGAATGGTGAAGGATATCCTCCTATCACATGGCTTCGGCCCAATTCCCATTTGGATAGAAATCCAAAAACATTTATGTCAAATCATTTTGAAATCAAAACCAAAGTCTAACTTTGAGTGGCTTGAATGGCATGTTCATGACCGTGGACACGGCTATTCGAATAGTTTTACACTCTGCAGAGGTTGTGCAGCTTTACCCACATGACACGACTTCTCTAGTTTATTTGGTATCCGTCGATACCACTGCTCACTACCTTAGGTAAGTAGTCTAGAGTACGTGACAAGGCTTTTACAATGCTTCATCCCACCGTAGTCCCGTCTCGCTAAGGTTTCGCTTCCATTAGGTTTACCACCCGCCAGATCTGAGCCCCCTCTTGCGCCAGGTGGGAATACATAAAAGTAGGTCATAAAAGACACCCACGCAACCGGATGGCACGACCACGGTGAAACGTTGCAAATTAGTTAGCAGTCCCGCCCACACAGGCATGTGGTAGTCTGATAAGGCGTAGAAAGGAACGCTTAAAGGCCGGTCCTTAAATGACTTGTGCGACTTCCAAAACTACCCCTGGGCCTCAACCTTGACCAGGTTGAGCCCGTGCATCAACATGCACCATCCATACAACCATTTCGCCCAAGTACAAACCACCATTTTATTTCACTTTTCAAAGTCCTTTATAAACTTTCATAACACACCAATGCTATGGATACAAATTAAACAATATTTGATTTTTGGCTGAAATTCCCCAAATCAAACATTTTTGGTCTAAGCATGTCTTTGCATAATATTTTCAAATGGTCCTAGTTCATACTATTGTATCAACTAGGTTTTTATCTAGGGTGATAATATATTCAATTCAAATATCAACATTGGCCATGCAAAGGATTTAGGCATATCCATAAATTTAAAACAGGAATTTAAATTACTGAATATAAATAAGCATGCAGTAATAATTTAAAATAAAATTTAAATAATTTGAAATAATGTGTTCAAATATGATCAAAGATGTAACTTGCCTTACTTTATTAGTTGATGTTCTCAAACAACGTTGAAATCTGACTCTCCGAAGTCGTCGAAATCTATACGCGAAATAAGTCAAATTCAAACAAAATTCAAATGAACTCCAAATTAAACAATTTTGGTTTAGTTAGCTATATCTTGAATTTATATGAATTTAGAAATTTTAATCGGCGAAATCGGAGTTCGTATGAAGGAGAACGAACCCTGGGAAGTTTACAATTCACATAAAATGATGAATTAGGGTTTTCTTGGAATTTCATAATTATTTTTCTGAAAGAAAACTGGAATTTGCCTTGACACGTGGGCCTTGCCATGTCAGCGCCATGCGAGCATTAAGGCAAAGGTGGCAATGACACGGTGGCCCCACGTCAACGAAAATGGCGACGTGGCCGTGAGGTGGCAACGCCACATCGGCTTAAAGCTGGCGGTGGCCTGGCGACCACCTCGCCGGCGTTAGGGGCTCCGGCGAGGGGTGTGGGTGGTACCATTTGCACAAGGGAAACAAGGCCATCTCGATGCTTACCAAAACGGCGACGGTTCGTGACCAGGTCATCGGCAACGAGGAGATAAGCGACGGCGAGGATTGGGTCTTCGGTGGCGCGGTGGTTTGGGCGCGCTCAGGCGACGGTGAGGCGCGCACCGAGTCGGCGGCGAGGTGGCGAAGTTGATGTCACGATTAGAGTCACCGAGGAGTCATCGGCGGCGAAGATATTGGTGAAAAATGAAGCTTCGGCCGGTAATGAAAGAACTCGAATTGCAGCGAGGTTATGAAGAGAGGGGAGGGGAGATTGAGGGGGAAAGAATGAGTGGAGCATTGCGCACCCGGTGCTCCCTTTTATAGGGGCCAGGAAGGGGCGAGGTTGGAGATCGGGCGTGCAGTGATTATGGCGGTCATGGTGAAAATCTGGCGTTCACGTGCGCGATGAAGGGGGAGGTGGCCGGAAAGAGCGGGGACGGGATAAGGGGGTTTTAATGCGCATAACTGTTGTGAGGAAAGGGGGCGGAAATGGCGTGTTGACGAGCTCAACGTGGGCATCCAAGGCAGCCGAGCGTGGCGTCGTGGGAAAGAAGAAAGGAACGGGGGAAGAAGGAAGATGAGCGGGCCCACTGTCGGTGACAGAAAAAAAAGAAACAGGAGGCCTTGCATCGACCGTCGGATTTAAATCCAGCGGTCACGATAGATGGATGCGGCGCGCGGGGAGCGGGCCGATTCGGTTGAAGTGGGCCAAAAGCTAAGATGGGCCGCGCGGAGAAATGGCGGAAGGAAAAAGGTTTCGGCCTTTTTACTGTTTGCGATTTTCAAAAGCTTTATAGAATTAAAATAATTCGGTTAAATTAAAAAGGCTTTAGAATATAGTAAAAAGAGTCAACAAATTCTTGAAAAATTCACAGAAATTCCTCTGTTATTTTGGACTTAATAAAATTATTTCCAACTGAAAGTTAGCTTTTATTTTTGCAAATAAATTATTTTAGATTTGAAATAATTAGGTAAAAGCTTTTAAAATTCTAGAAAATAATTAAATTTTTATTTTTCAACTTTAACTCAAATAAAACTTCAAAAATCTAATAAATTTTATTTTTTTTGACTTTTAAAACTTCAAAAATTCAAATAACCAATAAAACTCTTTCAAATTTCAGAAGATCTAATAAAATAATAACTTTATTTATTTTATTTTTGGTAATGTAACTTTGGGATGTTACAATGCGCACCCCTGACCTCCTTTGCCGGTCCGAGCGGATCGCCCCCTTTTGGCTTTAATCCCCCCCCAATCCTTACCTTAAGAATTGATTAATGTTAGCTATTTAATTAGCCATTAATTGATGTCTTAATCACCACCTTGACTCACTTCCCTATGGGGCCCACGCACAGTAAAACGCCCCATGGACCGAGGCGTAGTGCTTATGGGCTTGGTCCACACGCTGTGCTGCAAACCATGGCACTATGCTAAGGACCCCACATGATAGTTGGACAAACTCTCTCTCTCTCTCTCTCTCTCTCTCCCTTTTTGATATTTTGATTTAATTCCAATCCGAGCTTCGAAAGTCCCGTTCTCCCTCATCGTAACTCCAAAAATTATGAAATTTGTTTCTAAAATTTTGTAAGTTCAAGATCTTGCTAATGGCATATTTCTTGTTCAATTTGGAGTTCATTTGTCTATTCGTGTGTATTTATTTGTTTTCTTTTGCTTGTTGTGTCTTTTTAGGTCGGCCCGTCCGATTAGGATCCGAAGACGCGGAGGATCTCCACTTCGATCGAGCACAAGATTGTCAAGATCCTCTTACCTATATCTAAGGTGAGTCAATGATTTGATCATATTGATCCTACATTTTATGCAAATTATATTCATTTAAATTACCAAAATTGCATGCTTTAATTCTTTAATCAAATGTATGTTAAAGCTTAAGGTAATTAAATACATATTTGATGATTAATTAGTTAATATGCCATCCTTTGATATTTGAATCCATTATTCCATGTCACCCTAGTAACTATATGGTAATTTACTAGTTATAGGTTGTACTTAAGCGACATGCTAGTCTTGCTTAAGTATCGTGACATTAAATATCCCAATCATCATCTTTTAAACATGAAAATAGTTTTAGGCAGTCATTGTGGGGAATTGACTGAGATGGTTGAATTGATGTATTTTACTCCTCAAAAACCCTAATTGTTGTTCCTATCTGGGCGGATGATATGATGAATGGTATATTAGTGGGTGCTAATGTAGCCCAAAGAAGGTTGGTTGTGAATAGTATATGGAATAAACCGCCCAGATAACCCCTAAGGACTTAATCTTGTCATGACCTCCCGTGTAAAATAAGTACAACCACAAGTCTGCAAACTTCAACTTGGCTTAGTAAATTTATTGGACCCTGAAAGTATCTCACTGGTGGATGAGTAAAAGTGTGCAAGCTTGCGGTACATCCAGCTTGAATGGGACACCGATACAAGGTGAAGTTGCCAATGTAGTGGGTAGTCCAACTACACCAAACGCTATGGTACAACATCCCGCACAATTGTATGGGCGTAACCCCATATGGGTGAGATGATGGAAGGGGCGAAGTAATTTGAAATGTTACTGTGACGGTCGCTCAACCGCATGACTACAGAATCGTGTGGAGTAACGAGTATGACTATCTCTTGTGGATACAGTGTACAACATCTGCAGAGTCTAAACTGTTTAAACAGCCGTGCCTACGGTCAAAGGTGGACATGGGAACTTTACTTGAGTTAGTTCTATTTCAAAAACCTTTGTGGGTGGTATGAAAAATGAGATGGGCTCACCTAGCCCTGTGTTTGGAATTGTACCTGAGTCTTCGAGCTCAGTGGTGGTAAAAATGGAGGTAGCTCCAATGGAGCATATGTAGAGTTTCCGATAGAGGGAACCTCTACTCAAACAAATATTGCACAATTACTCTCTTTAACAAAATGTAATTTGGTTAAAATGCTAAGTGATAGGACATTGTAATTATGATAATTGAAAATGTTGCTTTAGCAAATAAAAGAACCCAAGCCATCTTTGTTAAGCCTTGCATGTATATTATTGCATTATTTATTGGCTCGCGAGCACGGAAGTTGTGCTCATTCTCGCTCTTTCCCCCAAAATCCTCAGAAGTAGGAAATCCTGAAGATTATGCCTACTACGAGGATCCAGAAGTTGAAGGCCTAGAAGATGATGAGGAGTAGTTTAGTTCTTTTAGTCTAGATCTCGCCTCAGTCTAGCTGACTCCGTTGGTGCTTGCGTGCATCCTATATTATCTGAGTCTTTGGGTAATATCGGACGCACACAGGTTTCCCTAGTCACTTGCCTGTGGCGAGATGTGCTCTCACCCTTTTGCTTCCGTTTGTCGCTTCCGCTACTTTTGTAATGTATTTAGTTTGGCCTGTTCGACCCTTATTGTAAAACTTGACCCGAGGCGTTCTATGTAAACTCTAATGTGTTAATTAATAAATGGTATGGTTTTCATTTACGCCATGTATGACATGATTCAGCAATGTGTCTGTAAGTGCTATCTATTGATCCAGGGAATAGCACAGTGTTTTCATAGAGGATTTGGATTCTTAGAATCCAGGTCCGACACGAGGCTGATGCGGTGTTGGCGTCGAAGTCCACGGGGCAGATGCGATGCATGCGGAGCAGGTGGCGGCGCATGGTCCCGAGATGCACGAGTGCTGCAGCGGGCACAAGGGAGCGCAAAGGTGACGCAGGCGTGCACGCAGCGCAGAGGTGAGCTAGCCAGGTGAAGAAGAAAGCAAGGGGGAAGGAAGGGAGCTGGGACAGGCTAGGCCAGAAGGGAGAAGGCCGAAAGGGGGTTGGGCCAAGAAGGCCGAGGAGGAAGGAATGGGCCGAGGGAAGCTGGGCCGGCCCAAGGGGGCACGGGCTGAGCCCAAAGAAGGGGAGGGCACAAAATGAGAAGGGGCCCAAAACCGAAAAGAAGAATTCAAACTTGAATTTGAATTCAGGATTTTGCAAAAAAGTTTGAAACACAAATCCGAGCTTAGATAGAAGCTAGGAGATTTTTAGAATATAAGCTAATTTGAATTAAAGTTTTGAAAACCAAGAACCAAATGAAAATACTATTTATCGTTCGAAAACAAGAATGTTACAGTTCCTCAACAATTATTGACGTAAAGATTGCTTGGCGATTAAAAGCCAACTGATGTGAGATTTCATTTGTTTTCGTTGCACTACCAGAAATCATAAGAAGCGACGAAGAAGAGGGAGGCCGCAACGAAAAGAAAAGATAGATTCTACTAGTACTACTCCGTATTGGATTGGATAGGAGCGTCTTTGTTTGGGTTTGGCGGCGTTGATTAACTTGCTTGTCCTAGCTACCAAGACAACAACCTCTAAAGGATTATTGTGGGGTTTTTTAAATCTCTAAAGCCATCTGGAATATCACCTGCTGTTTGTAAAGACTATAGCTTGGGATCATGCATAGAGGAGAGGGTGAGATTATTAATTTGCGAGTTCGATCCATGCTAGACTAATCAACATTCAATTCGTCGTCTCATTAATGGATTGATGACCGGCCGGAAACTAGCAAGGGGGTAGGTATTAATTTAATGGACAATCATATGCCACAGACATCCCAGCTATGCGCAAAATATCGGATGTTTCACCTATTGATCAGTTCACATGTGCAAGTACAAAAAATGGGACGCTACATGGCTCTCTTTTTTACTAGGACAATCATATACCATAGACGTCCGAGTGAAGCGCAGCAACAGGTCATAATGCAAGCTCACATCCGTAGCAGCGCCTCTTCTTTGTCCTCCTCTACTCCTGATAGAAATCGACATACAAATAATAATGTAGATCAAGAACAAGGAGACACCGATTTTTACGTGAAAAATCCTTTTGGGAAAAAAACCATGGGAGCACGACGGCGATCCTCACTATATCAGAAAAAAATGTTTACAAAACGCAGGGATTTTCGTGAGTCATCAACTCTCCCCGTGTGGTTTACAAGGGGCTAACTCCTATTTGGTTAACAGGGTAGAGTGAGCAGGAGATGTACTTCTTCACGTGCAAGGAGGCCAAGTACATCAAGGGCCACCGCGCAAAACCACGCCACCAGTGCTGGTTCCCTCTCCCATTTTATTGATTTTCAGATTTTGATGAAAAGTTGTATATGTAGAAAAAAATGTTGCATCTATAAAAAGAAATGTTGCATACGGTTCACAGCGATGTTGCAATGTTTTCCAACACATATTTTTAGATGCTTTGTTTTGATTTGTGATGTTGCAATCATTGTTCGGGGATGTTGCAACCATTGTCCGAGGATGTTGCAACTATTATCCAGGGATATTACAACCGTTGTCCGAGGATGTTGCAACCATTGTCCGAGAATGTTGCAACCGTGTCTGGGGATGTTGTTGCAACTAAGAGTTTTCATTGTTGCATCTGTGTATTTAGAATGTTGCAACAATGTAACTTTTGATTTTCTGAATCATATTTTGTTGTTTTGCAATTTTACACCAATTTATATTTTCGGACCATATGGATGGAAGCTTCCACCCGTACATCTGCCCTGGCCCGGACCACACTATCGCATCCTAATGTTGAATTTCATTTCTTAGTAAATGAATATCGGCAATACACATCCGCACTGTGGCCCTCCAGTGTTTGTTCTCACTTCTTTACTTCACCTACACTCCACGGCAGTATTCATGGTGAAATATCTCCTAGGCGGTCAACTCAATGGATTTCTTTTGAATTGTTAATTTTTATTTAATTATTATTCTGAATTTTAGTTATTTATAGATGTTACCTTTTAAGTCGGATGGACATCAAACCGCTAATTTTATTTTATTATTCTGAATTTCTCTTAGTTTGGAACGACATCTGATCGCATATATTCTTTGGAATTGGATAGGTTTAAGAAAACTCGCTCGTTACTTTAGTGATGATGATTAAAAACGTAGATGCTGACTCGAATACAAAACAACCCGCAAATATACGTAACCTGGACTTTTGGAGCCGACACAGCACCGTGTAGATGAAAAAAGAGAGAAAAAGGAACCCCACACTCATGCCTTTGTAGAACCATCTATCACGCTAGGCGTAAAAAGCAAGAAACAACACATTTCTTTGGCTCGTACAGAAGTTATAGTCGCAGTCATTTATTCAAAAGAACAGTGTCGACGATCGAATCGTTGATCTTATGAAATAAAAAGAGAAAAATGACGTGGAGTATCCTGAGAGAAAGTGAGGGCTGCTCTTTATTAATATGAACTGAGATTACAAGATCTGACTAGGGACTATCTCTAATTACACCGAATGTATTGAATTCTACCGCTTTGGCTTCTGTGTTGCCTTGCTCTGTGTGTCTTCTGTTGTTGTCCTCCCTTCGTTTTCTGCGTTCCACCATTAAATAACTCCTGAAGAGGCGGCAGTTACTCCTGGAGAAGACGTCCCGGGTGAAACGTTACGACTGGTCGGAGGTTTAAGGTAGTTAACAACGTGTTAACTACCTTGCGGTTAAGTGCCTGTGAAAAGCTTAACCGTATGGTGGTTTACTGTCAGTGTCTTATATATCATCGCACGGTTTGGAACATATAGCACGTGTTCCATTCATCATACGGTAAGAAATGCCAGTTCATAGCTTTTTCGAGCAGTTACCTGGTCGAAGCCTAGTCCAACCAGGGTACCCATCGTGTAACCTCTGGAATCCTCATGACCAGAGAGGTCGTTAGCCTTAGGGGTTACGACCATGAAGACGTATGGTCTTTTATGTATTAAAATAATACATAAGAGGTTTTAATCCTTGTCAGCTAGCCCCCGAACTTTAAATGAACAGGTCGTGTGAACACCTTTTTCGATGAAGTTGTATCGGGCAGAACCCCATTTAATGCCGTGTCATTCGAGGTGATTTATGTTCATTTTAAAGTTGAGAACTTGCCTTGAGAACCGAAGAGTTCCTCTCATTCAAGGCGGAAAAGAAGCTTTTTACCGTTTAGACTTTTGTGGGTAATCTCCGATCGTAATTTAAAGATCTGAGGATATAAAATCCCCATCGCTAGACCTTTTGGAGTTTTTACGCTTCCAGATCCCCTTTCTGATCCCCTTTGTCGAAAAAAAATCTTGAGTCCTCTTTTCTTATTCTTCCGACCACAAAATCTCCTACGAACACTACTCATCCTTGAGGATTTTCATCATGTCAAAGCAAATCACAAAGTGGATGCCTTCGGAATTGAGCAAGAAAAAGGTTGAGGCGTTGGAGAAGGTTGGGATGCTCCCGGACAAGAATTTGATCAGATGGAGACCAGCGATTGGAGAGCACTTTCCGAGCCGCGAAGATGAGGAAATCCCTGTTTTCCTCGCCTACATCGAATGCGGGCTGAGGTTGCCGGTACACAAATTCCTTCTCCGTGTTCTTGAGTACTACGGGGTGGAATTGGTGAATTTGGCTCCATATTCCATCGCCAATATCAGCATCTTCACATATTTGTGTCAAGCATACCTGGGAGTGCCTCCGAGTTTGAGGCTCTTCAAGTATTTCTACCGAATGGTGATGGGGAGAACCATAGAAACTCCTAGAGAATGTACATTGCGCCTTCACGACGGGAAGGCCGATGAGTACATTCATATGTACTCGAAATCCTCGTGGTCGTCATGGAAGAAGAACTGGTTCTACATGGTGGTTATGAGGGATGATGGCCTCTGCTTCGCTAGGATGAGAGCGAATGAAAATCTCAAGTGGAGAAAGACCGTAGAGAAGACAGGGGTGATCGGAAGATGGGTGGATGCCATCTACGACCTGCGAGTCAAGGGCTTGACCTCTTGGCATGTGGTGAGGGACTTCACCAAGCGCCAGATTAGCCCACTGAAGCTTCAGACTCATTCCCTGATTTGGTCCATTGGTCGTGATGAAGCTATCTCAGGAGGTGGTAAGTCTTCGAGAGAAACTCCGACTAGTATTTTTTATTTGATTAATGTACTACTTTAAAACCTGTCCATGTTTCTTTTGCTTTTTAAAGCCCTTTCTCCTGAGGAAATCAGAGAGTGGATCAGCCGATCCGCCTGGGAGCTCGTGAGAAGGCCGGATTCCCCGAGATCTTGGCCATAGTTCCTACTGAAGAGAAATTAGCAAGGCTTAAGGTAAATAATCAAAAAACTTCTTTTATCATGTATACATATTCTCCGATAAGATTTTTGATCATGTTCTATTTCCACAGCTGGTCAGATTACGAATTATTCAGGGTGAGGGTCAACATCCCACCGTGGTTTCGACCGATTCGTGCCCTGATGCACTAGAAGAAGATGAATCTCCCGAGGTAATAGAACATTTCAGATGAATATATATGTAGTTTAGATAAAAGATTTCATCACCTAACCAAATTCGTTTATTGGTTCAGGTGGAGAAGGTCAAGGCGGCAAAGAAGGTGCAATCGCAGAGGTCAGAAACCCTGACCGGCCGTTGGCGGCCGGCGCTTGTTACTGAAACAACTGGTTTGGAGGTTGGTGAAACCACTCCGCCCGACCAGATGGTCAAAGACGTAACCCTCGACGAGCTAGTCGAGGGCATTGCTTCCGACATATTGTTGGATGATGCAACAGGTTTAACCAACCCTGCCGGTTTGGAACCGGCAAAAGCAGGAGAAAAGAAAAGGAAGGGTGATGACACAGAGTTTACCCTTCCGCGATTCAAAGTCAAATCTCGAAAATCAACCAGGTATGTACAAATGAAAAATGGTCGTATAAGCGCATACCTCTAATGATTTATTGATGATTTGATTGTGAACTTCCCTTCTTTGCTTTGCGTAGGTCTTCGGGTGTTCTAGTTGTTTCCGACCGGAATCCTCCTGAGGACCAGGCATTCGTGGAGATCCCCGACCAGGGTGCTTCCCAGGGTAGAACTCCTGAGGAAAAAGTGGTCCAAGAAGCCCCCGAGCAGATGTCAAGGCCAACGGTCGAGTTGGATCAAGTAGTGGTTCTAACTCCTTCTGGAGGTAGATGCCCTAAAGGCCCTCAACCGTTCCGACCAATGTTGGTAATTCTTCTCTTCTCAACGACAAGTTCCTTTTCGCCCCGATTTATCGAGGATAAGGAGCTTGACGAGGCATGGGGAAAAATATCGGATCATCAAATCAAAATGCATCAAGATTCAATATTTGGCGGTTATAATGATTTGGCGATCCGGGTAAGTATCTACGACCAGTTGCATAATACTTCTCAAAAGTTTACAAGGAACTTAAAGAGAAAAAATACTATTTGCACAGCATCTGGTCGAGAACTTTGCTGTGGTCGGAGGACTAACACATCGAATTAAGGACTTGGAGCAAAAACACTCCGAATTGGAAAGTAAGAACTTCCAACTTAACATTTTTTTCCTTTCTTCAAAACTTTACCCTTCTCTAATTATTCTCCCTTATCGCATTCGATAGATTTGGAGAAAATAAAAGAAGAGACTATGGCTGAGAAAGCCAAGACACCTCTGCTTGAAGAGGAAATCAAAGCTAAGGATCGGTCGATCGCCGAAGCGACGACCAGCAAGGAAGAAGTTAACAAGAAAATTGAAGGTAACAGGTCGTAAACTTGACTTATTATCTTCCTCCAATTATTTTTGTGCTTATCACCTGTTTTACTCTTGCAGAGCAAAAACAAGCTTTGGACAGAGCAGAAAAGACTCTGAAATTTGAGCAAGACAAGGAGGCGGCTCTTGTGAAAAATATTGACAAAAATATTCTATTTTTGAACAAGATGATCTTTGATATGGGATCAGGATCAAGCCTGCCTACCTTAAGAGATCTAGTAGAGAAAATAAACTATTTAAGTCAACTTCTAGAGGATCTTAAAAATCTGCTCAAGACTACTCGGAAGAACTATGCCCAAGCCATGAAAGCAGGCGTTGCTAGTGGAGTTAGTTTTGCTTTGGCAAAACTAAAGGCTTCCGACCCCTCCATTAATCTCCAAGCTGTTGAAGATGACTTCAACTGCCTACCTGACGAGGCGACCAAGTTCATGGAAGAACTCAGGCCACTCAGAGATAAAGTTGTAGAGGAGATGGAGGTCGAATCTCCATCAAGCAGTAATTAACCTGGAGATATTTCGAGAGTAGACCCCTGCAAATGTAAGAATATTGAAAATAATGTATAAAACTTACCTTTTATGTCAACAACAATGCTTTCGTTTATTCCGTTTGACTTTTAAAATTCTTGTATACCTCCTAGCCCCCGATTATTTTATAGTAGAAGAACTTTACTATACAAGCAGGTAGCCAAGATAGAGAATGAAAGTCGAAACCATTGTTTTGAAGGTATGTGCCGATATGAAGACAAAACTGATCGTAGCAATACTAGGAAATCACCGTGGTAGGAACCAAATTTTATGAGTTCGTCTAGTTATAGATCTTTGTTTGTCATGATCGAAATACCAATCAAAAGTTGTACATGGTCGGAAAAAGACTTGTTGTATTGACATAAGAAGAAATGCAAGAATGTATGCAATTGAAGAGAAGTGATCGATTTATATATACGACCTAAAACTAGTCGGAAAAAACTAATAAGAATAGAAGATATAGAAAACATTTCGCAAAATGTGTTCAAGCTCAAGTCCGACCGGGCAAGAAGGATCGAAGAAAAGAACCGCCGCTAGGAAGCTCCTTCTAGTGGGCGTAACCACGTGTAAAAAGGAGAGACTTCGACTAGGAGGATTTCCGTGTCCCGACCAGTAGCCAAACGAGAGTAGAACAGAATGTTGAAATGAAGAAATATAGTCTTCATAATCTTAATAGCATAATGAACTATACATTGTTGATTGTGTTATGCTATGTTTACTCGTATGGTCGCGTGTGGAATCATTCATGGAATGATCACGACTAGGACCTATAAAGTGTATGACACTGATGTCATTTGCCAAAGAGTAACAAAGATCCCGATAAAGGATATTGAAGAGAAAAAAATGTCTTCTTCGACCACTTTCAACAGCAATAATAGATGACCAGGATATAGGCATAGATATATAAACTGTATCACTTGTCTAAAACAAATGAATGAATATACTAAATTAAGAATTGAAATAAAGTACAAAATAATTAGACATAAATCTTACGCAATTGATCAATGTTCCAAGAATTTGACAAAATTTACCCGTCCGACATGGCGAGTCTAATAGAACCTGGTCGGGTGACTTCGACCACAGTGTAAGGACCTTCCCACTTGGGAGAAAGCTTGTTGCGATTAGCCTGATTCTGAATTTTTCTAAGAACCAGATCACCTCAAGCAAGGCTGCGAGGTTGCACCTTACGACTATGGTACCTTCGCATGGCTTGTTGATATACTGCTGATCGTACAAGAGCTTGATTTTGTCGTTCTTCAAGGAAATTGATGTCATCGAGTCGTCGTTCATTCTGATCATTTTCATTAAAACGATCAGTTCGAGCAGAGCCAATTTTGAGTTCTGGAGGAAGCATGGCTTCAGCACCATAAACCAAAAAGAATGGCGTTTTACCGGTCGCATGACTGGTCGTGGTTCGGACGTCCCATAATACAGATGGGAGTTCTTGAGCCCAAGCTCCTGACCGTTTGATTAACTGGTTGAATACTTGGCGTTTGATCTCTTGCATAATGATACCATTAGCTCGCTCAACTGCCCCATTGCCATCCGTTTGAGATATGCATCTCATCAACACTCCATGAGATCCTCGTTTATACAAGGTACGTTCGATTAGAGTGTATGATTTGGCTTTTCGTGCTATAGATCAGCCTCTACATCATCTTCCGGAATTATGTCATGCTGAAGATAATTGTAGATCAATATCATCCAGTCTCTACCTTGATCGTGACAGTGCCAACCGTCAATGACCTGTGGAGCATCCATGTTCCTTTGATCGGTTTGTACGACCTGTAAAGAATCATATATGTTCTCGGAAGGCTCGACTACCGAGGGTGAATCGAGTTGCTCGAGAAAAACTCTGGGCGGGACGGTCGACCTCGTAGAGGCCATCCATGCCAACTAGTCTGCCAGAAAGTTTTCCTTTCTAGGAATATGTTGATCCGGAAACCAAGAAGTGCTTTTCAAGTTTCCAGATTTCGCAGATAAGATGACATCTTGGTACTCGAGCATTGATACTCTTTCCTACTTGATTCGCTACTAGTTGAGAATCGCTTTCACTAGTAATGTCATGCGAATCCCGAGCGAACGAGTCGCCGAGTCCCGCCAAGAACCTTCATATTCTCGCCACATTATTTGTGGCGGGAAAATTTAACCGATGGTGTACTTGATGTGTTCGCCAGAGATATCAAGACCACTCCAGCCCTCGATCCTTTTAACATCAAGGAACCATCGGTACATTGTCCACTCATCGTGGTGTTCGTACTCGGGCCCTTGGGTGGGTTCAGGGTTTGTCCATTCGACAATGAATTCTGCTATTGCCTGGGACTTTATTGCTGTTCGTGAAATGAAATGGAGGTCAAACGCCCCTAGCTCAACCGCCCATTTTGCTATTCGTCCGATGATTCCTGTTTCCAAGGACTTGACCAAGGGATATCCGGTCGGCACGACCACTTTCAGGCCTCGAAAGTAATGCCTAAGCTTCCTTGAAGACATAAGGAGGCCGTAGAGCAACTTCTGTACTTGTGGGTATCTTTCCTTTGGTTCATGTAAGACTTCGCTTACGTAATATACTGGTCGTTGGATGTTATCCCGTTCTACGACCAGCACACCGCTAACTGTTTGTGGCATTGCAGCCACGTAAATCAGCAACGTTTCATCTAGTCTTGGAGAAACTAAGACCGGGGTGTTTGTAAGGTACTTTTTAAGTTCTTTAAAGGCATCGTTTGCCTCTTTAGTCCACTCAAAACTCCCGTGTTTCCGAAGAAGCTTAAAGAAAGGTAATCCTTTTTCACCTAACCTTGCTATGAAACAACTTAGCGCTGCCATACAGCCGGTTAGCTTTTGGACCTCTTTCTTTGTGGTCGAGGGCGATCCGTCGATGGTCGCTTTTTAACTGGGTTTGCCTCAATACCTCTAGCCGAAACTAGGAAACCGAGCAATTTTCCAGTAGAAACTCCAAACACACACTTTTTTGGATTTAACTTGAGGTTATGCCTTCTCAGGTTTTTGAAAGTTTCTTGTAGGTCATGAACATGATCACTAGCGTTGACGCTCTTTATGACCAGATTGTCAACGTAAGCTTCAAGGTTCTGACCTATTTGTGGATTAAAGGTTTTTTGAATTAAACTTTGAAAAATTGCACCAGCGTTTTTGAGACCAAATGGCATCTTAACATAACAGTAAGTGCCATATAGGGTGATGAAGGAAGTTTTCTCTTCATCTTCTTTACACATGTTAATCTGGTGGTACCCTGAATATGCATATAAAAAACTTAGTAATTCGCACCCGGAGGTAGAATCTACCAGTTGATCAATGCGCGGAAGGGGAAAATCATCCTTCGGACAAGCTTTATTAAGATCTGTAAAGTCGATACACATTCGCCATTTCCCATTACTTTTCCTAACTATTACAGGATGGCACACTGAGGGTGGTCGACTTCACGGATGAATCCAGCCTTGAGAAGCTTGTCAATCTTCGACTGGATTGCCTCCTTCCGATCAGGTGCAAAACGCCGTAGCTTCTGTTTGATTGGTTTCTTATCAGGCTGGAGAGCTAGCCTGTGCTCGATCACCTCCCGGGGGACTCCGGGCATATCGGACGCCTGCCAGGCGAATACGTCCTGATTTGCTCGGAGGATGAAGATAAGCGACTCTTCCTATTTAGGATCGAGTCTTGCTCCGACCAGAACCTTGCGAGCGGGTGGGTCAGCATTTTCTAACCCAGGTAGTGACTTGGCGCTGTCCAGAGAAGCGTCTTTGTCGAGCGACACCTCTTTTGACTGGTCAGACGGTTTTGGCGTCATCTTCGGCCTCGAGCGTTTGACCTGTACAGTAGATGGGTCAGCCTCTCTGGTCGAAAGTTCATCAACCAGCTCTAGGGATTTCCGATTACATACAAAGGCCATTTTCTGGTCTCCTCGAACCATAATGACTCTCTTGGTCCTGGCATTTTCAAACTTTGATAACCGTAGTGCGTGGCTATCAAGAATTTTGCTAATGCTGGTCAACCAAGGATTCCATTATATGCAGATTCAAAATCAACAATATCAAATGGAATTTTTCGCTCGAAATTATCAAGCTTTCCTAACGAACCTAGAGGGAAACTTGTCTTATCGGTTTAGCGGTGGAGCCAGGAACTATACCATGAAAAGCATATTTCACTGATTTCACCTTTGACATGGGGACCTGCATTTCTTTTAAAGCTCCCACAAATAATATATTCAAAGAACTACCTCCATCTACTAAGACTCGATTAACCCTACAATTATTAATAGTTGGTTCAACAACAATAGGGAACCTACCCGGTCGAGTCGAAGGGATGGGGCAGTCGTCTTTGCTGAAGGAAATTGCCGTGTCCAACCACCTTGACTGCTTGGCGATGGTCGGAGATTCAACGAGGTTGACCTCCCGCTCCATGGCCTTCAGATGATGCCTGAACTCGTATGAAGAAGATCCTCCAAAAATCATGTTGACTATGTGTTGGCGATCCTGGTACTCCATTTCTTCATCGCCATCCTTGTCCTTTTTGGAGCTTGTTTCTCCGGGTTCCTGTATTACGGGAAATGGTCCTTTACCTGCACAATAATCCTCCAGTTTTTTTGCCAGACACGATAGGTGCACAGATCATGCCCTGCTTGCTGGTGAAGTGGACACCACTTCTTGTTTTTCTAGAATCCTTCGGTTGAAGCCTTTGCTTTGCTTCGACCGATGTAGTCCTTCTTACCCTTCGTGAATTTTTCAGAATCGCTAAGACTTCCTTATCGCTGGTCTGCGGTTCTTTTTCTTCTTGAGAGACTTTTATTCTTTTTTCTCGGTTTGTCCAGCCAGTCAGAATTTTGTCTTTCCGATCGATGGCCTCACACCACTCGATTGCTTCGCTTAGCGGTGGCATACTTGTCGGCCATGTTAAAAAGCTCGACGGTGGTTCGTGGAGGTTCATTGCCATGTCCTCCGTAAACCTTCTGTTCCTTAAGCCCGCCTTTAAAGCTCGAATAACCGATGACTCTGCGATTTTCGGTATGGAATTACGAACCTGGCTGAACCTCTTGATGTATTGACGTAAAGTCTCATCAGAACTCTGCCGGATTCAGTGGAGATCATCCTCCTTCCCAGGGCGATCATACGTGCCCTAGAAGTTTGCAATTAGAAGATCACAGAGTTGCTCCCAAGTATATATTGATCCGACCGGTAGGTTCAATAACCACGACCGGGCAGACCCTTCGAGCACGGTGGGTAGATAGTTAGCCATTACATTTTCGTCACAACCAGTAGCTCTAATGGTGGTGGTGTATATTTGAAGAAATTCTAGCGGGTTTTGACTCCCGTTGAACTTGTCCAAGTTAGCCAGTCGGAACTGGTTTGGCCAACGCACAGCCTAGAGCCCTGCAGAGAAGGCTCGACAACCTGTGATGGATTCATGGCGCCTTCTCTGGGAAGGCGCCGGATTGTAATCGGTCGGAGACCGGTTCCTATGGTTGGAAAGCATGTGCTCCGATGAGCCGATCCAGTTGTGGACATTTGTATGATGTCTCCGACCGCCTACTTGATTCAAAAGGTGCCTGAGATCGTCAGGTTCCAGCGTTTGCTCTTCTCGACGTGGTGAGGGAGTTGTTACCTGAAATAGCCTTCTTTCCTCGTGACTCCTAGGTCGGAATCGCCGAGAGGGCCTGGGTATCGTTTGTTCCCCAACTTGACCATGTTGCCCTCTACTAAGGGAGGAGCGTTGAGATGAAGTCATGGTTTGACTTCCCAGACTTCTTTGTTCTCGATACGCCACCGTTCGTTGCATAGTCTGTTGCAGAATTTCCGATACTTGGCCTACGAGCTGTACAAAACCCAGAGTTTCTACTAGAATAGGGTCAGAATTATTTCACATATCTTGCACACGTCGCAAGTTTTGTACGGTTACCGAAGGTCTCAGGGGGTTCAGACGGTCGAGGTGTACGAGAACCAACCTTCCCCGACCTTCGAATTTGTTCTGTCCGATCGATTACTTTATCGGGCGGCCAGTGAGTTAATTGATGGACGTCGATCAGCTCCGTTGCCTCCGAAAGTTGGTGCTTGACGGCCCGCATCATCTCCACCAACACGTGGTGGCGTGGTAGAGTGCGTAGGACCGCGCAAGGCATCCGGATTTGCATCTCCGATCGCATTGACCTCATGCCTCCAGCAGCGATCTTCCGATGAGCTTCCATCGTAACTGATGGAGAGCTTCTCAGTGCTTTTGCCATAAGTTTCCACGACGGAGAGCGGTCGGAGATGAGCACCTCCGAAGGTCTTCTTGGCGAACTCAGCCTGACCTAGCGAATAGCCGATCGTATGCGGAGTTTGATCATCTCCGCCTGGCCTGCGACCAGTGGAGGCTTCATCGACACCGTCACTAGGTGTCGGTTCGCTCCTAGAATTGCCAGAAGCTGTAGGTGAGTACTTTCAGCCATGCTTTCATCGAGAGTATAGAGATTCTCGACTTGTGGTGCTGAAAGTTTTTCACCTGTTTTGCCGGTCGGAACGACCGGGCTTGAGGAGGTTCCCTGGACTTCCGAGCTGGTCGGAATGGCTAGAACCGCCACCTTTCGTACGGGTGGATCCTCATCCATTGGGTCGACTTCGCCGACGTCGACGATGTGCGAGCCAGCGGAGGAGGAGGAGGAGGATGACATGCCATTCTCTTGCATGGCACGGATGCATCCTTCCATGTCGAGGTTGGCGTAGTCCGCCAAATCAAACTAGTTCTCCTCATCAAAAACTCCGGGCATAATCGCATGAGCGATTACAGGAATTTGGGCTTGGATTTTGATGAGCAAGAAGTTTCTTTAGAAAACTCACGTCTTCTTCCCCACGGACGGCGCCAGCTGTCGACGATCGAGTCGCCGATCTTACGAAATAAAAAGTGGAAAACGACGTGGAGTATCCTGGGAGAGAATGGGGGCTGCTCTTTATTAATATGAACTGGGATTACAAGATTTGACTAGGGACTATCTCTAATTACACCGAATGTATTGAATGCTACTGCTTTGGCTTCTGTGTTGCCTTGCTCTGTGTGTCTTCTGTTGTTGACCTCCCTTCGTCTTCTACGTTCCACCATTAAATAACTCCCGAAGAGGCGGCAGTTACTCCTGGAGAAGGCGTCCCGAGTGAAACGTTATGACTAGTCGGAGGTTTAAGGTAGTTAACAACTGTTGGAAATATGCCCTAGAGGCAAGCATAGAGATGATTATATTTCATTATGTTCACAATATTTGATAATATGTTATCTTGTTCCTTGAATGAATCATCACCATAAAGATTAACGAGTATGTGACTTGTTGGTGAAGCTCTTTTTAACTTATGATGATGTCGTTCTAAAAGTATCCTCGTCGAAAGTCACCGGCCTGAACACTAGTGACTCTATGACCAAAGACATGTATTGATTGATGACCACGTTTCACGGTCATGGATATAGGGATATCGAATCAATAATGTGGACACGTGTTAGAGAACATGGTGTTGGATAAGACCCACCTTGAGACAATATTGAGATTGTTATGATTCTATGTGTCGTTAGTTGGTCTCAAGCAATGATGATGTATAATCCTTAGACACGAGATCAAGATGGTTTCCTATATGTGTAATAGCACTTTAGGGGTTGCCAAACGCTACTCAGAATTAGGTGGTTATAAAGGTAGCTTTCGGGTATGCTATGAAACATGCGAGAGGATGTGATCGGTCGGATATGGATTTGCCCTCCTAACATAACAGAGAGATATCTCGGGCCCCTCGGTGGTCGAATAAAGAAAGTGCATGGCTATACATCGTGGTCAAGAGTTCGACCACATAAGGTTATCCGATACTTGATCGAGAAAGTATTGAGCAGCCCATGGGTGACACAACATCTCACCTAGAGTTCAACCAGATATCGGAGGCAAAGGGAGAATACATGAGTAAGTGTTAGTTCAACCGATTCTGATTTGGTCGTATGGAGATACAAGCAAGTCGTAGACTGGTCGAACGCAATCACAGAGTGGTCGAAACCAAGTCGTAAGGAGTTACGAGTTGGTCGTGATCAAATACGAACTGGTCGTATAGAGATAGGACCTGGTCGTAAGTGATGAGGACCTGGTCATAGATCATATTGCATTAAGGTTCATCCGATATAATTTGTGTGTATTCGGGAATCATTATGTCCTGCTAGGAACCGCTACGACTCGTGGCCGGAAAGAGTTTTCGAGTCACAACCGAACTACACATGAACCTAACGGGTCACACACTTAACGGGTTGGAACAAACCAGTACGAATACGATTCGTAAAGCGTGTTTGGATAGGATCCGTCACGGGCCTATATAAGAAGATGCATGAGGCTGTTGGGAGAGCAGTTGAGGCGAGTTGCCCTACTGAAACCCTAGCCGCCATCTTCTTGAGAGCCTTGCCGTGCGATTTGGTGCTAGCACACCGGCGTACGGTTGTTCCTTCCCTGGACGTGTGGATACCATAGAGGCGCTTCTACGTTGTTGCGCTTAAGGACGATCCGCGATCTTCGCTAGGAACTGCAGAGGTGCTGGAGGAGACGATCGACCACGACCACTGCATCAACGTCTTTGGACGCCGACGATCGACTACGACCGCCGACATCGACGCTCTTCGCCGGACTGTGCCGCCCGACGCTTCTTCCGCCGCTCTGCTAGCGTCTAGTGGTAACGACCGTGATCATCTTCTTGCTTGGCTTCTGGTTTACGTGGTAGAAATTTTGAATTGTTGCTATCGTAGCCTACCCGTATCCCTTCAACAACGTGTTAACTACCTTGCGGTTAAGTGCCTGTGAAAAGCTTAACTGTAGGGTGGTTTACTGTCAGTGTCTTGTATATCATCGCACGGTTTGGAACATATAGCACGTGTTCCATTCATCATACGGTAAGAAATGCCAGTTCATAGCTTTTTAGAAGCCATTACGGTCGAAGCTCTAGTCCGACCAGGTACCTATCGTGTAACCTCTCGAATCCTCACCACCGAGAGGTCGTTAGCCTTAGGGGTTACGACCATGAAGACATATGGTCTTTTATGTATTAAAATAATACATAAGAGGTTTTAATCCTCGTCAAACAGCAATCTCACTTACACAAGAAAGGCACACACATGCTTTGTGATAAAATTACAAGTCTTTCAGAATTATTCAGACGAAACTAAAGCTGCCAAGTCATTTGAACTACTTCTTCAAGACCTCTAAGGCATGCATCCACGATTCCATGCACTTTGCGACCACCTCGCATGCGGATGCGCGTTCACTGGGACGTCTTGGTACAACAAAGGCTAACGTTGAGCCGTAAAGCGGGCATTCTACACCTTTTTCCTTCCTCGGCCCTTGGAGTATCTTGGCATAGGACCAACTCTTGTCGCAGTGGGGATCAGCAATCGCAATATCTTGTCGGGAAGTTCATCTCGTGAACTTTGCAATGCTCAATCCGTCCTTAAACATGTCGCCTGTTGGCCTCTTCTCGATGAATATTTCAAGGAGGACAACCCCAAAGTCAGAGACATCCGAGGCGCTTGAGACTTGGTTACCACCGGCAAGACTCTGTAGTAGACCTCGCACAAGAATAGTTGGTCACATGTTAGCACAATTATTGAAAATAAGAAATTTGTGCTCAAGGTTGTATGGAGACATAGAACAATATGAAAAATGGATATTAGACGTTACCGGGGCCACGCATCCAATGGTTCCCTTTATTGCAAGTGAAGAAGTTGAGTTCGAGTCACCAAAAGAAGATGATGTTGTAGAATCAACTTTAAACCTAGAAAGACCAAAGTCTCCAACATGAGTGTCATATTATCATCCGTAAGAATGTTGCTAGGCTTCAGATCGCAATGTACAATAGTTCCGTGGTTGTTATGGTGGAGGTACTCCAATGCATTCGCTACATCCACCACAATGCTTAACCTTTGAGCCAAAGTGCAATGTGGTTTGAAGTTGAAGTGTTCTCATCATCTCGAGTTGAGTATAGTAACGCATGCAAGTCACCTCGTGGCATGAACTCGTACACCAAGGCTTTGAAATCATTTCCTTAGCATCAATACTTGAGCATGCAAGAAGGATAGGAACTAGATTGCGATGCCGCACATTTTCAAAGCATTGCATTCGCAATGAAGCTCTTTTGTGCTCCCTTGTCTCCGTGTCAAGACTTTGATGGCAATCACATTTTGCCTTGAAACAGTGCTCCTTGATAAACAGAATCAGATCTTCCTCTACCAATTAACTTGGATGTTGAGAATCCATCTGCTGCTCTCGCAAGATCGTTATAAGAAACTTTGGGAAATTTGCTATCAAATGAGGGCAGAGATATAGATTTTCTCTTCGCTTTCCTCCAGAGAAATAAGAAAGATATGACTATAACGATTGACACCATGTCAAGCTAATGGGGTGACTACTTTCGAGACAATACTAGATTGCTTGTGCTTAGTTGAATTCCAAGGCATGATAGAACATGCAAGCAAGTGTAACTCAGGTGGCCCACCACAAAGTGCCCGATTACCATCAATTTGTGTGGCGCTTGCACTCTGAATATTCCTTTTGTTGGGACCTCACCCTTGAGATGGTTGAACGACAAATCTAGGCATTGAAGAAGTTGTAGGTTACCAAGAGACGCCGGTATTGTACCGCTTAAGTTATTGTGAGACAAGTTAAGCACTTTTAGGCTAGTTATGGTGCCTAATGAAGTGGGGATGCTTCCATTGAAAACATTCTGGCCCAACTTGATGTCTACCAAACTTTCACAGTAACCCAATGTGTCTGGAATATCTCCATACAACTTATTGGATGAAAGCTGCAGATATATCATCTGTTTGGCGTTGCCTACTTCGGAAGGAAGTTGTCCATCTAGATGGTTGAAGGATAATACTATGTTCAATATTGTTGGAATTCTGAAGATCAAGTTTGGTACCCTACCATGAAGATTGTTATTGGAAATACTCAATGTTTGAAGCATTTGGAGATTTCCCAAGCTTGGGGGTATGTGTCCATCGAATTGATTCGAGCCTAGATAGAGTTCTACCAACTGAGATAAATTGGAAATGGATGATGGAATGTACCCTGTAAACTTGTTGTTAAATAAACTTAGTTTTTGCAAGCTTTTGAGATCTCCAAGCCAATTTGGAAGCACACCCGTAAATCGATTACCACCCAATTGAAGAGTAATCAAACCGGGAAGGTTTGCTATGCCGGAAGGAAAACCCCCTGATAGTTGATTTAGTCCCATGTGTACATACTGGAGTTGAGTGGAATGGTTTCCAAATGAATTTGGCACATGGCCTTCCAGACGATTCTCTCGCTATGGAGAACATTTGTAGCTTCAGTCTTGATTGGCTTGTTGTTCAAAAACTCCCGATCTTGCTTGTTTGATCCATGGAGTTTATTGACCTCAAGATTTAGCCAGATAGTTTAGTAAGTTTGCCGATAGAGCTAGGCACCACTCCGTGAAATTATTATTTGATATATCGATAAGGTATAGATTGGAAGCATTTGTCAGTGAACATGGAATAGGCCCATAAAAGAAGTTGAGGCCTAATTCGAACCCTTGGAGATTGGGTAGAGAATTACCGATATTGGATGGTACATCGCCGCTTAGATCATTGTAAGAAAAGCTAAGTTCAACTAGAGTAGAAAGATTCAGGACGGCTTGTGGAAACCAACCTGACAAGTTATTGACACCCACGTGCAAGAATTGCAGCCCTGGCAGCTTTGCAAATTCATTGGGTATGTTGCCCTCGATATTATTATATATCTGACTAAGCCTTGTTAGTGTTGTGATATTGGCAAGAGAAGCGTGGATGGCTCCAAGAAGATTATTAACTGAAAGTTGCAGCTTTTGAAGGCGATGAGGCAAATTTGCAGTGAATTTGTCCCACTATATTATTGCCATTCAGCCATAGCACCTTGAGGTTGGAACAATTGGCAAGATTTGGTAACCTTCCTTGCAATGTGTTATTACTCAAGAAGATTGTTTGAAGGTGATGCAGGTGACCAAGGGATTGAGGGATCTCTCCGGTGAACGAATTAGTGGGTAGATAGAGAAATTTTAGGAATGTTAGGTTTCCAAGCGAAGGAGTAATTTGCCCTACTAAACCTCGATTTGTAAGATTAAGAGAAGTAACACGACGTGGAGTCTTCATCCTGCACAAGACACCTTCCCAATGGCAGAAGTGTGTGCTATCATTCCAGGACATCAAAGCTTGCTGTGGATCAAGACTGATTGCCATCTTAAATTCAAGCAGTGATAACCGATCTGTCTCGTTTCCATATAAGGAGTTGCAAATGACGACACTGCAAGCCATGAGCGCCAAAATGAACTGCGCGATAGTAGTAGCTTTCATGGTTGGCCAGCTATGGTGGTTGAACTTAGATCTTCATTACATGCATAGACAAACAAGGAAAATTTTAGATCCTCAATAAATGTTAGGACATACTCTACTTGCAACGAACTTTTAAAACTTTGACACTAATATGAACCAAAAAAAAAAGATTTATCTCATAGAAATGACAATTGATATAGGTAGATATTTGTCAAAAGTATTTCCATATCTTTATAAATATATAATTCGGTATAATTTTTAATGGTCTAATGTGTGTACTGGAGACCTTGCTGATGTTTGAAGCGATGTACTTGGAAACAGGAGTATTCATGCATCTTTGTTATGTGAACTGTGAAGTGCCTGGGGCATTTCTTTTTTCTACTTCAGTTTTTCCTTACGTCAGATCTTGCTTTCTGTTCATTCAGAAATGTTGAACACCAGCGAAAATTTGCAGTGCAGGTCGGATGACTATCAACTATAGTCTTGACTAATGTAACTACCATTGAGAGTTGAGAGTTTGCTCCAAAACCTTACAACTCTAGCACCAAATATCACACTATCAAAAAAGCCTCAAGGGTCACAATTCAGAGAAAGGGGGACAGATAGTAGCAATTTACCCGACGTGATCCATTCCAGCTAGCACACGAATAGTTTCTGATCAGCTGTATGCAGTCTGTGAGCAATTGAAAGAATGAAATGAATTCCATGCAAGTCCCACCTGTACACCTAGCCACAGTCAGGGAGCCAATTTAACCTGCGTAATCTCAAGTTTTAACGACATAATGGGAACAAGAACTACATAAGATGCTCAAACTCACAGCTCCAGAGCAACAGCGACGGGAACAAGGCAGAGGGTGCCTGGCCTGGTGCAAACACCGAGCAATAGCCGGCGAGGAGGTCACGGCCACAGAACCAAGCGCCTATGTAGGTGTGGATTGCGGAGTCTTAATTTATGGTCATGCCAACCATCTACTTCTGAAAAGATATATAATTTTCCACACAACTTTTCCACACAAGGTAAATCGAGAAAGCGACAGGGCTATCACTTCACAAAGTAGATTCCTAGTTTTCCCACCCATTAGTAGACTTGACTGGTCTAATTTCCACAAGCTATCCTATTCAAGAGGATGGCATGATGCTGTCCTAAACAACACAATAGTTATTGGGCACAGGGTTAACAATTTCGTTTTGGAAAAAATTTCGTTGATGGCCGAAATAGGCGAAATTACCGAAATTTCGGTGGATTTTCAAACTGGTTTAAATCAAATTTGAATTTAAAATTTCAAAAAATCGAAAAAGTCAATTGCGCTGGGTGGGATTCGATCCCAGGACCTCAGGGTACACGCGCGCAGGTGTGACCACCAGGCCACGTGCAGTCTGGTGATTACATTCTAGCGCTTACGCTTTTTAACCCTGCAAAGTCGCTCCAAATTCAAACCAACCGAATTTTTTTGAACGAATTGAAATCCTTTCGGACCCAGCGAAATGAACGAAATTTCGGTCATTTCGACGAAATTGGTAACCCTGATTGGGCATGCCTAGTTATTGACAACTGACAATAATTTATGGCACTGCATTTTTTTACCCCGAATCCACACATGGATTCACACACACCACCAATGTAAATAACGTGGAAAATCCAATTCATATTAAAATTCGTACTTCTACTATAAAACAAACTAGACTATGCCTATCACCCGATTTGGTGAGGAATGATCACTAGAGCAATAGGTCACAATTCCTTCTTAGCTTAAAATCTCACCAAACAAAAACCAGTACATCATGTGTTTTAGTACTTTTGCATTAGGTACTAAATTTCTGGTTCTATCTACATCCAGTATCTAGCAATGTAACCCAAAACGAACTTTAGAACGCCCACTTAGAGCAGTAACATGCCCCAAAAAAAACCTAGAATCCTGCAGAAAGATTGGAAAATAAGAAGGAAAAAAACGAACATAGAATATTTGTGCGGTCCTCCTCACCTTGCGGTCCTTGTCCGGAACCCATCCGCTGGCGACACGGAGCAGCGCAATGATGCCAAAGTGGCGGGTGAAGTCGAAAATGCGCCGAACTCCTCCGTGAGAACCAAGACACCACCTCCTCCACCTCTATCGTCAAGGCTGCCATTTGCCGCCACTATGTCCGTGACGGGACATGGTGCGAGAGAGAGAGAGGGTGGGGCGAAGCGATCTGTGGCGGTATTCATCGAGCCCGGTGGCGGTGAGACTCAACAGAAAAGGAGGCCGACCGCCCAAGGGGCATCTCATGGATTTGTTTTCCCTTTCATTTTTCATTTTTTTTCTCTGGAGCGCACCTTTCTCGTCCGACCCGACCTGTGAGCAGTGATAAAACGAGAGAGGGCCCATAAGTCAATTCGAATGTTTCTTTTATATAAAAAAAAAAGGGGTAATAATATAGTTCAGACGTCCAACGTAAGGGTTCACTTAGACTCACTCGCACATCACTCCTTCTCCCACCTCACCTTATCCACATCTCCGCCAAGCCCCAACCATCTTATGGAGTTCACTATATCGATATCTTATGGAGTACAGACACTTGAGGTTGCGCTTACTTGAGAGACACTCCATCTTATGGAGTTCACTATATCGATATCCATTTGTATTAGAAGGGCACAAGTGATTTCAATTGATCTTCGATATGGACGAGATCAAAGCTACAAGTGGTCATGTCTTTACTTTAGCTTAATTTCTCGCTTTTATGGAAGTCTTGTAAATGTAACATATTGATGGGCTCAACCATAGAAGCAGTAACTTGTAGCACTAGACACGGTCAATGTTGAGGCTTATTGGCTTAGAGAGCTATCTCTCCACTTTCCCCAAAATAGAAATTAGGGTTCTAGGATTGGTTGGATGGATGTGCAAATATCGCACCACCCCCTTTATAGTTGAGGCAAGGTCTAGAGAGAAACCTTAATGGACACCCGCTAAGCCCACACACAAACAAGTCTCATACTCATGCACGCTTCAAAGTGGATGAAGATCCGACGCCTCGAATCCATCTCTTCGTGACCATGTCCTCTTCATGACCTAAACCATTTTCATTTATACTGCCTTGCGCGGTTTTTTTAATACCACAACCCGGTATTTTGGTTAAGATACCAAAATACCCTTCTCGATCCTTCCGCCTTGACCGAGTCCAATCATCATGAAGTAATACCATACTTCACCGCACATAGGTTTATCAATGGCTTTTTTCATGCCGCAAGTTCTCCCATCCAGGCTCCCAATCGACCACCTCGACACTTGCATCGCCCAAGCCACTTTATGCTACCCGCTGCACCAAACTTCCCGCTCTTGTCATTCTTATCCATCTTGCGCCTTTGTAACATCCCAATTTTCTAGGCTTTTCCGAGATTTTCAAAATAAAAAGAACCATTTGGTTTTGATGAGAGTTCTAAAGCTTAACTTGAGATTTTGGAATTAAGGTGTTTAAAATGAATAAATCAAACCTCAACTAATCCAAGTTAGGTTTATTTCAAGTTGTTGGAGTTCTCTAGTGTTGTTTAATTCCCTTTTCTCTGTTCGTTCCGTGTTCCGCTCGGCCCAGTTCTTTCTTCCTCAGGACCTCCCTTCCGTTTGGACCTCCTCTTGGGTCCAGACCTCCCTCCTGTTTGGACCTCCGGGTGGTCCTAGAGACTTGCCACGATCACCCTCTTGGTCTTTTTGCAAAGACCAGCCCCTTGGTCTTTTTGCAAAGACTACCCCTTTGACCGTGACCTCCCTCTATGGCCACGACCTTCGCTTTGGTCACGTGACACCTGTTGATCACGACCTTCCCTTTGGTTGACCACCCTCCCGAGTTTTGACTAGCCCCACCGTCACCCCTTGCTCACCTTCTTCTCCTCTAATCGCAAGATCGCTCACCGGAGTCCCTCGGCTGCTCTCGTCAGGATCCTCACAAGATTAAATGCCGCTGTATCGCATTAAATGCTACCGTCAGAGTACACGTTTTCCCTTTTTGCCTCCTCCCAAGATGCCCTGCCTTATCCCCGGCAGCCAGGCTCGCTTGTGCCGCGTCTCCTGTCACCCACCTACCCTTGATCGCATGTGCTTTAGAGTCCCTCAGCTGCTCTTCCCGTCCTTCCTGGCTATAAAAGCTTGAGCAATCCTCTTTCATCTCCTTTAGCCTCACTCAACTCTCTTGCTCTCGCCTCGCCTTCAGGCTCTGTTCTCTTGAGACCTCAAGTAGCCGATCCTTCGCTGGACCTCCTCAGACCTCTTCCGCAGACCTCCTCCTCAGACCTCTTCCTCTGGACCTCTCTCAACTAATCTCTCAGTTGGACCTCCTCCGTTCCTTATTCTTCTATTTCAATGCTTTTCTTTTGGTTCTTCATTTGGCCGTTTCTAGTTTTATTTGGATTTGTTTTATTTATTTGGCTCTTTTGCACGTAGATTCCAAATTTTCGGAAGAGTTCTTGGACCCATGACCTTTACCAAGAATCCCAAATTTCTTCATCGGAAGGCAAGCCATAGCCCTTTGATCATGTTGTTCCTGGGCTTGGTAAAATTACTTTGTTTTATATCAACATGCATAGCTATTTATATAAAAAAGGTTTGGGAATTAGCTAAACACCTACATGACATTATGACTCCTTGAATACTTGTGTTCGACATATTGACGGTACCTTTGGACACCATAAGTGGGTAATTTTAGTTGACATTCTTATTGTGATAACCAACAAGGGTGCGATATTGCTTAGCCCCGCTTTAGTTATGCATTGTCTCTCGATCACTTGTCTTAATAATGTTAAATTTGACTAAGAGATTATGGAACTATGGTGCGTGTTGCCTTGGCATGTGCTGTCTTGGCAAGCATTGCCCTGGCATGTGTTGCCACTAATAAAACTTGTTATGCCATGACTAGGGTGGTCATTGGCCGGGTTGAACCCAAAATGCTTTCGCCGCAAGTGATTGTGCAGTAAAGGGGGTGCAGTAAGCATGCTGGGATGAGGAGGTCTCGCCTGAGCAACCACTAAGGACTTAACCTTGTAAGCCATTGATCTGGGCCATACCGTGCAACTACAAGTCCATTGTGGGTGGGCCTGACCAACTAATTGGCAATTCTTTGATTCGGTTCCGTTTTGGTGGAAGTGTGGAAGGACTTGGGATATACGCCCACACTTGACGCAAGAGGGGGCCAGTAAGGAGAAACCTTAGCGAGTGGAATTGAGTCAAAGCAAAACCTTGTAAAGACCTTGTCACGTGCTCTAGCCTACTTACCCAAGGTAGTGAGCAGGGGCATCGACGGATGCCAAACAAACTAGAGAGGTCGGTCTTGTCGGTAAAGCCGCATAACCTTCAGCAGAGTGTAAATCTACTCAATAGCCAGATCCCTGCTATGGATATGCCCGGTGATTTCACGCAGGGGTAGATTTTCTCAAAACTTGTTGAGTGGTCTGCTCATGACCGTGGTGGTCGGAGTGGTCTAGACCGTGACTCGGTGGTCACGGTGGTCTGGCAAAGGACTAAGGTGGTCCTGGTTGCTTTCAAAGAAAACTTGTTTACTTATGTGCTAATCTTTCAACTTGTGCTTTGCAATCTACTTACTGTATTTCAAATCAATATTGCTTTCCACAAAGTAACCATAAAGCCATCTTTGTCAAGACTTGCATGAATAATAATTGCATACATTTTCCTATGGCTTGCTGAGTACATTCAAAAGTACTCATGTCTTGTGCCCTCTGGTTGATCAGCAGCTAAAGAAGACCTCCCTGGGTGCTCCGACCTCTTTGAAGAGGAGGTCTTTGAAGACTAGGCGTGCTAGGACGTCCTCCACTCGATTGCCTATGGGCAGGTCGTGTGGCCTCCACGTGTTCTTTTGCTTTTCCGCTGTGTTGTAGCCCTGCATGGCACCCCTATAAACAAGCTTGACCATAAGGTCTTTTGCTGTTATTCTTGTTATTTTGTCTACTTCTTCTTGAGTTTGTTGTATGGCTGTGATGACAACGTTGTTGAAACTATGCGGACCAGCCACTGATCATGGGACTGGTCCAGAATGCATAGGAGATCCCGGGGTTGTTACCCGGGGCATGACAAGATGGTATCAGAGCCATATCGATTGTAGGACGTAACCCTAGTTAGCATGGTCGTCTTAGTCAGAATTCAAAACTTAATTTATAAATCAAACCAACAGAGTAACATGAGTAGTTGTTCTCCTCTCATCTTATTCTATTTTGTTCTTGTCTTATCCTAGTCTCCTCTCACCTCATTCTTAGATTCTACCCCTTACCCCCCTCTTAAACTTTGTTTTCAAATTTAAATTGATCTCCTTATCTAAGAAGATCTCCATAGGACCGAGCTTTGCTTTTAATTTGACCTCCTGATAAGTAGGGATTAGGTGTGCTTTAGTAGAGTTGCCTCCTTAGTTTAGTACCGCTTAGACCTCCTGCTTGAGTTTTGTTGTCTCTTTTAGCTCTCCAAACTATTTGCTCTTTGGGTTTAACCGACCTCCCAGATTAGGTTGTTCCATCTTTCTCCCTTGTTCTTGCTCACTGCTGTGCTTTTCCTCTTTCCTAGTGTGCTTTCTTCTCTCATCTATTAAGCTCGAAGCTTTGTGCAGATGGATCGACCCACAACTCGGCAAGTTAAAATGAGCCGCTGACCCTTTTCACCACCACCTCCTCCTCCCAAGAGTTCTTCTGATCGTGGTTTGGGTCAGTTCATGGCAGCCCTAACTCAGTTGATGAATGCTATGATGCAGAACATGAATCAAATGATGAATCAACAAAATTAGACCTCTGCTGCTCTTCTTGCAATGTTGAACCAGAACCACCAAGTAGCTGCCATGCCACCACCGCCACCACCACTTGCTCCTCATTCAAGACTGGTAAGGTTTATGAGGACCTGACCGCCTACGTTCTCCAGCTCCTCCGAGCCATTGGATGCAGATGACTGGCTGTGCTCCATTGAGAAGAAACTTGCCATCACCCGGTGACGACCGAGAAAAGGTCTTGTATGATGCACACCAACCGGAAGGCTCACCATGAATGGTGAGAGAGTTTTTGTGCTACCCATGCACTACTAGAGCATCACTTGGGCGGAATTTCGAGCTTACCACCACTTCCACGCCCCTCGATGGAAAGGTGGAAATGAAAAAAATGAGTTCCGTGAGCTGCGATAAGGCAACATGTCATGGGTGAGTACCTCAACAAGTTTACCCAACTCTCTCAATATGCTCTAGAGGACGCCTCCACGGATGGTGCACGCCAAAAGCGCTTTACAGAGCTTCAACCCAAAGCTTGAAGGTCCAAGTCGCTGGCAACGACTACAAGGACTTCCAAAGACCTAGTGAACAAGGCTATGCTCACAAAGAGTCTCGCGGGAGCTCGCAGAGTTTTATAAGAGGAAGATGGTGCAGCATGGTGCTCATCAAGGTCACCCGCAGAGAGCCAGATGTCTCGCCGACCTCCCCGCCGCTTTGGTTCTTCGCTGCTCTGTGACCACCTCTACAACAACATCTCGCCTTGCTACTCGTGCCTCAGCCTCGCCACAAGAATCAAGAGCCCAAGATCACCAATCCAGCCGCAGGGATCACTTGTTTTAGCTGCCACCAGTTGGGACACTACACCAGTAACTGTCCGTTGAAGCAAGGACCTCCTCAGGTCAATGTCAACTCGAGAGCTACTCCGACCAGGACCTCCCTACCAAGAGCATGATGTGGAGCTCCTCAGACCTCCGCTGCCCCAACCAAGACCTCCCAGCCATTTAGGAGAGGTCGTGTGAACCACGTCACGGTGGAGGAAGCCCAGGCAGCCCCGGACGTCGTGCTAGGTAAGTTCCTAGTACATTTAGCTCTTGCCACCGTTTTTTTTATTCTGGAGCTTCCCATTCGTTTGTTTCTCGGATTTTTGCTGCAAAGCATCAGTTGAAGGTTTCAACTCTTAAGACCTCCTTGTTGGTCCAATCCCCCAGTTCGGAGTTAAGTATGAACCAGGGATATCCACAAGTTAAGGTGATGATAGAAGGGGTAGAATTCTTAGCCAACCTAATCATCATCGACACCAAGTCCTTAGATGTGATCTTGAGAATGGATTGGCTTACCAAACACCAAGCCATTTTGGATTGTGGTGGGAGAAGCATCACCTTGGTCAGTCCAGTTGGGCTTAGAGTACAGTTTGAAGCCCCTTCGGAGAAGCTTGAAGAAGTAGTGGTCTGTAGTGTCACAGCTGTGTCTTTAGAACGCGTCCCAGTGGTCTGTGAGTTCCCAGACATCTTTCTAGAGGAGTTACTTGGAATGCTACTAGACCGAGATTTGGAGTTCATCATTAACTTGGTCCCTGAAACTGCTCCATTCTCCAAGAGACCTTATCGTTTGCCTGTTGACGACCTGGTCGAGTTGAAGAAACAAATTGAAGAGTTGCAAGCTAAAGGTTTTGTCAGACCAAGTTCCTCACCTTGGGGAGCTCCAGTGATCTTTGTTGCAAAGAAGGATGGTACTCAGCGGATGTGTGTGGATTATCACGCACTCAACTAGGTCACCATCAAGAACAAGTACTCTCTGCCCAGAATTGATGACCTATTCGACCAGCTAAAAGGAGCCGGGGTGTTCTCTAAGATAGACTTGATGTCAAGGTACCACCAGTTGAAGATTCGCCTAGAGGACATCCCCAAGACAGCTTTCTCGACCCGTTATGGACTGTATGAGTACATGGTCATGTCTTTCGGATTGACCAATGCTCCTGCTTACTTTATAAACTTGATGAATAAAGTGTTCATGGAGTATTTGGATAAGTTCATCATAGTCTTTATTGATGATATCCTAGTGTACTCTCACAGTGAAGAAGAGCATAAAGACCACCTCCGCTTGGTCCTGAGCAAGCTTAGAGACCACCAAATCTATGCTAAGTTCAACAAGTGCGAGTTTTGGATAAAGGAGGTCACCTTTTTGGGACATGTCTTGTCGGCAGAAGGAGTTGCCGACAACCCTAGCAAGGTCCAGGATATGCTCAATTGGAAGTCACCCAAGTCAAGGCCTCACTGTAAGCTTCCTTGAATGGCCTTACTATGCGCAGTTTATAGAAGGGTTCTCCAAAGTAGCAAGACTTCTCACCCAGTTTCTAAAGAAGGAAAAGAAGTACTCTTGGACACCAGCATGTGAACAAAGCTTTCAAGAGCTAAAGCAACGATTGACCACTGCTCCAGTACTGATCTTGCCAGATGTCTGAAAAGACTTTGAGGTTTACTGTGATGCCTCACGACAAGGTCTCGGATGTGTCCTAATACAAGAGAGGAAGGTGGTAGCCTACGCATCTCATCAGTTAATGCCTCATAAGGTCAATTACCCCACTCATGACCTAGAATTGGCTGCCGTAGTGCATACTTTGAAGATTTGGCGCCATTACCTCATTGGTAATCGCTGTGAGGTCTACACTGACCATAAAAGCTTGAAGTACATCTTCACCTAAGTTGATCTTAATATGAGGCAAAGAAGATGATTGGAACTGATCAAAGACTACAATCTGGGAATGCATTACCATCCAGAAAAGGCTAATGTGGTAACCGATGCTCTAAGTAGGAAGGTCTACTGTAGTACCTTGATGATCAAGGAAAACCAGCCAGCATTGCATGAAGAATTTCAGAAGCTCAAGTTGGAATTGGTAGAAGAAGGTTACCTAGCTACTCTACAATTACAACCAACCCTCCAAGACCAGATCCGAAGAGCTCAAAAAGAAGATGCAAACGTCTTGGAGATCAAAAGAAACATGAAGAAGGGTGCATTCTCAAGGTTTTTCGAAGATGACCAAGGGACCATTTAGTTCGATAAGAACATTTGTGTGCCAAACCAGAGGGAGCTCAAGCAATTGATACTCAAAGAAGCTCATGAGACCTTGTACTCCATCCACCCCTAGAGCACTAAGATGTATCAAGACCTCAACGAAATGTATTGGTGGCCTAGAATGAAGCGTGAAATCGCTGAGCATGTAGCCCAATGTGACATTTGCCAGTGAGTTAAAGCCTATCATCAGAGACCTCCTAGACTCCTACAACCCTTGAACATACCCGAATAGAAATGGGAAGAGATTGGCATGGACTTCATCACTGGTCTACCAAGAACCCAAGCTGGTTATGACTCTATCTGGGTAATTATCGATCACTTGACAAAGGTTGCACACTTCATCCTGGTTAAGACCACCTACTCAGGAGGTAGACTTGCAGAGCTGTACATGGCCAAGATAGTGTGCCAGCATGGAGTACCCAAGAAGATTGTGTCAGATCGAGGATCTCAATTCACATCCTGATTTTGGCAAAAGCTGCACAGTGCTTTTGGTACGAATTTGAATTTCAATACAGCTTACCATCCTCAGACCGATGGGCAAACTGAAAGCGTAAACCAAATCCTAGAGGACATGTTGAGAGCCTATGCTCTAGAGAACCAGACCAACTGGGATAAAATGTTACCTTATGCAGAGTTTTCCTACAATAATAGCTATGAAGCAAGTTTGCAGATGTCCCCGTTTGAAGCCCTCTACGAAAGAAAGTGTAGAACACCCTTGTATTGGAGAGAAGTAGGAGAAGGACAAGTGCTTGATCTAATATCTTGAGGGAAGCCCAAGATCAAGTTAAGTCCATCAGAGAAAAGCTCAGAACAACCCAGTCCAGGCAGAAAAGCTATGCGGACAACCGTCGCCGAGAATTAGCTTTTGCTCTAGGAGATCATGTGTATCTAAAGGTTTCACCTCTCAAAGGAATGCGATGCTTCAGAGTAAGTGGGAAGCTTGCACCTCGATACATCGGACCTTTCCCAATTTTAGACAGAAGGGGAGAAGTGGCTTACCAATTGGACCTCTTGCCCTGGTTGTCAGATGTGCATGATGTCTTCCATGTGTCGCAATTGAGGAAATATCTGCGTGTACCAGAGGAACAAATGCCCGCAGAAGCTGTTGACCTGCAGCAAGACCTCACCTACAAGGAGCAACATATCAAGATTTTGGAAGTATCCGAGCGTGTGACAAGAAGCAAGGTCATCCGTTTCTGCAAAGTCCAGTGGAGCAATCACACCGAAGAGGAAGCTACCTAGGAACGTGAAGAAGACCTGAAGGTTGAGTTCCCGAACCTATTCTCTAGCCAGCCTGAATCTCGGGATCGAGATTCCCTTTAAGGGGGGTAGATTTGTAACATCCCAATTTTTCGGGCTTTTCTCGAGATTTTCAAAATAAAAGGAACCATTTGGTTTTGATGAGAGTTCTAAAGCTTAACTTGAGATTTTGGAATTAAGGTGTTTAAATGACTAAATCAAACCTCAACTAATCCAAGTTTGGTTTGTTTCGAGTTGTTGGAGTTCTTGGTGTTGTTTCCTTTCTTTGTTCATTCCGTGTTCCGCCGCCCACTTCTTTTCTTCCTCAGGACCTCCCTTCCGTTTGGACCTCCGGATTGTCCTGGCGACCTTTGGGTGGTCCTGGTGACCTCCGGGTTGTCTTGGTGACCTCTGGGTGGTCCTGGAGACTGGCCACGATCACCCTCTTGGTCTTTTTGAAAAAAACCACCCCCTTGGTCTTTTTGCAAAGACCACCCCTTTGACGACGACCTCCCTCTGTGGCCGCGACCTTCCCTTTGGTCACGTGATACCTGTTGGTCACGACCTTCCCTTTGGTTGACCACCCTCCCAAGTTTTGACTAGCCCCACTGTCAGCCTCGCTCACCTTCTTCTCCCTCTAATGGCGGTGCTCCTCTCGCCGAAGTCCCCACGCATTAAATGTCAGCCAGATCGTGATTAAATGTTGTCGCCGCCACAGATGCCTTTTCCCTTTTTTTCCTCCTCCTGCATGCCCTGTCTTATCCCCGGCACTTCATACCGCTTGTGTCGCGCTCTGTCTTGTCTCCCACCTACCCTTGATCGCGTGCTTCGAAGTCTCACCGCTTCTTCCCGTCCTTCTCGGCTATAAAAGCCTAAGTAGTCCTCTTTATCTCCTTTAGCCTCACTCAACTCTCTTGCTCTCGCCCAGCCTCCATGCCCTGTTCTCTTGAGACCTCACAGTAGCCAGATCCTTCGTTGGACCTCCTCAGACCTCTTCCGCAGACTCCTCCTCAGACCTCTTCCTCCGACCTCTCAACTAATCTCTCGCTTGACCTCCTCCGCTCCTTATTCTTCTATTTGATGCTTTTCTTTTGGTTCTTGATTTGGTCATTTCTGGTTTTATTTGGATTTGTTATATTTATTTGGCTCTTTTCGCACAGGTAGATTCCGACTTCGCGGAAGAGTCTTGGACCTGGCGACCTCTACCGAAGAATCCCAGCTCTTCATCGAAGGAAAGTCTTAGCCCTTTGATCATGTTGTTCCCAGTTTGCAAAATTACTTTGTTTTATATCAACATGCATGGCTATTTGTATAAAAAAATGGTTTGGGAATTAGCTAAACACCTACTTGACATTATGACTCCTTGAATACTTGTGTTCGACATGTTGATGTGTACCTTTGGACACCATAAGTGGGTAAATTTAGTTGGGCATTCTTATTGTGATAACCAACAAGGGTGCATATATTGCTTAGTCCTACTTTAGTTATGTGTTGTCTCTCGATCACTTGTCTCAATAATGTTAAATTTGACTAAGAGATTATGGAACTATGGCGCGTGTTGCCTTGGCATGTGCTGTCTTGGCATGCGTTGCCTTGGTATGTGTTGCAGCTAATAAAACTTGTTGTGCCATGACTAGGGTGGTCATTGGCCCGGTTGAACCTAGAATGCTTTCGCTCGGGCGAGTGATCGTGTAGTAAAGGGGGTGCAGTAAGCACGCTGGGATGAGGAGGTCTCGCCTGAGCAACCACTAAGGACTTAACCTTGTAAGCCATTAATCCGGGCCATACCATGCAACCAAAAGTCCATTGTGGGGTGGACCTGGCCAACTAAATGGCAATGCTTTGATTCGGTTCCGTTTTGGTGGAAGTGTGGAAGGACCTGGGATATATGCCCACACTTGGTGCAAGAGGGGGCCAGTAAGGCAAAACCTTAGCGAGCGAATCTGAGTCAAAGCAGAACCTTGTAAAGGCTTAGTCACGCGTTTCTAGCCTTGCACTCTAGTAGGAGCAGGGCATCGACGGATGCCAAACAAACTAGAGAGGTTAAGTCTTGTGGGTAAAGCTGTACAACCTCTGCAGAGTGTAAATCTATTCGAATATCTGTGTCCCCTGGTTAGGACATGCCTGGTGATTTCACGCAAGGGATAGATTTTCTCAAAACTTGTTGAGTGGTCGGGCTCATGACCAGGGTGGTCACGGGTGGTTTGGGCAGTGACTAGGTTGGTCCTGTGCTGTTTTCAAAGAAAACTTGTTTACTTATGTGCTAATCTTTCAACTTGTGCTTTACAATCTACTTACTGTATTTCAAATCAATATTGCTTTTGGCAAAGTAATCATAAATCCATCTTTGTCAAGACTTGCATGAATAATAATTGCATACATTTCCCCTATGGCTTGTTGAGTACATTCAAAAGTACTCACGGCTTGTGCCCTCTGGTTGATCAGCAGCTGAAGAAGACCTCCCTGGGTGCTCCGACCTCTTTGGAGAGGAGGTCTTTGAAGACCAGGCGTGCTAGGATGTCCTCCACTTGATTGCCTGTGGGTAGGTCGTGTGGCCTCCATGTGTTCTTTTGCTTTTCCGCTGTGTTGTAGACCTGCATGGCACCCCTGTAAACAAGCTTGACCATAAGGTCTTTTGCTATTATTCTTGTTATTTTGTCTACTTCTTCTTTAGTTTGTTGCATGGCTATTTGTTAAAACTGTGCGAACCAGCCACTGATCATGAGACTGGTCCAGAATGCACAGGAGGTCCTAGGGGTTGTTACTCGGGGCGTGACAGCCTTGCTTGAGACCAATGACTTCCCCTCACATCCTCGATCGTTCTGGACTTTGATTTCACCAAACCAAGTCCCTGTCATCCTCGCAGTTGAACTTAATTGACTCTAAGCGTCCTTACACAACAATAGACCAAGAAATTGATTCTGAGCACAAGTTCTTCACAACTTGACTAACATTAGCTAAAACATGCATCATGCAACACATGTGCACTAATCCCATGAGTTTGGCCAAGTCCGCAAAACTTCAGCACATCTCACTGCACTAGAATCGCCATGGCTAATCTGATTGCCACCTTTGGATGGTCATACCGCCAACCCATGGTCGGTCTCGATCACACCTCAGTAACAGGGACCGGTCGACCGCTTCCCATTTTCTAGAAAACAACCCTCTGTGGACTTTTCAGTTAATCTATATCTAGTTTCGCGTCTAGTCTCCATTTTTAATGGCACCTGGTGTAAACACATCCCCCAAACACTCCCACATAAGTGTTTGGTGTCCATTTGCACAACGTTGCACCAACGATCTGACCGCCACCAATGGCGGGTCATACTGCCTGATCCTGATAGCAAACCTGACAATTTGCAAAACTAAGAGTTTACTCCCCAAACTCCTTGACAACGATGCCAATTGTTCATTATCGCATCGTTTATAACATAGATTAGACCAAACCACATGGTCTCCACATTCGCCAATAGAAAAGAAAATAGGAATTTCTTACATATCTTTTACTTAAATTTAGGCCCACATCTAAGCTCCAAGGTTTAGGCTTGATAGTTGACTTCTTAGACATATAAGAATTTAAAATAAATGTCATGAAAAAGAAAGAAAACATATAATCATTTTATTGATGGACCCTAATTTGAAAGGTTTAGATGCGATAGTTGGCTTAGAGATATATTAATTAAAAAAGATTAAAAAGAGACAGGTAGCACTACCTATAATTCAAAGGTTGAGAGTGTAAATTTGTGAGAGAGGCCCGTCCCCAATCCTCTCTTTCACATGGGGGAGATAAATCACAAAACAAATTGTGCTAATTAAATATGACCTAAATATCCCAAATGTATTTTTGCTTTCAAATAGAAATTTCAACATTCGTAATTCACAAAGAAAGCTTTATTACGCTATGCTATGCTATACTATACCACACTACAACGCCAAATTGGTGGGCCAATTGGCTAATTGAAAATAAAAGATAAAAAATAGTTTGTTTATTACTACATGTGCCAAAAACTCCATCGTTTGGGTGCTCGTGAGTCTGTGACTAGCAAATTTCAATAAGTAGTGCCCAAGATGAAGCTATTAGTGTGTACCTAGTAGGACTAAATTCCATCTCAACCAAAGCAATAGCATTTAACTTTCGTGTAGAGTGTTGATCGCTACTCGACGCCTTCACTTGCTAATTATCGTACATTGGTGGTACGTGAGACTTGAATGTTCGACATTTTCTTCACGACGCTATTGATCGATGCAACCGGTCGGTCAAGCGAGGACCTCTTATTTCCATGAGGACAACCGATCGGCAACCCATCCAACACGGTGCACTGTCCCCCCCATCCGACAAGGATTGAGCATCACCGTGTGTAACGCGGGCTCTTCTAGCTCGACCGGCTTGGGTTGTATCTCTCACAGCCAGGGGTTTTTTTGGGCTGATTTTCGGCCAAAAATCGGTCGAACCGGTTCTGCCGGCCACTCTGCCCAAAAAAATCAGCCCAATTTAAATGCAGCCAACCCAAATTCACAGACTTGCAGTGCTCCAGCCCATTTGGCTCGCTCGCAACACACACACACACCTGCTAAGAACCCTAGTCTCGTGACTCTTGCACGCACTCGATCCTCTTCTCAGTTCTCACAGCCGTCACAGGCTCACGGCCGAAGGAAGAACACCAGTCGATCCCCAATTCCCCACTCGATTCTCCTTGGTGGCAACTACAAGCCTCGATTTCGATCCTCAACGTTGGCGGCGGAGGAGGCGCACCTGCCTCCTCAACGGCGCATGGAGGGCGGCGGAGGCAATAACATGCCAAAAAAAAACTAGAATCCTGCAGAAAGATTGGAAAATAACCCAAAAAACAAACATAGAATATTTGTGCGGTCCTCCTCACCTTGCGGTCCTTGTCCCGAACTCCATCCGCTAGCGACATGGAGCAGCATAACGATGCCAAGTGGCGGTGAAGTCAAAATGCGCTGAACTCCTCCATGAGAACCAAGACACCACCTCCTCCACCCGCTGCTTGCCTTACGGTGCTACTATGTTCGTGCACGGGACATGGCGCGAGTGAGAGAGAGGACTAGGGGACAGGGGCGGGGCGGAGGGCGTTTACTGTGATTTGTGGTGGTATTCATCGAGCTCGGCGGCGGCGAGACTCGACAGAAGAGGAGGCCGACCGCCTGAGGGGCATCTCATGGATTTGTTTTCCCTTTCATTTTTCCATTTTTTTTTCTCTGGAGTGCACCTTTCTCATCCGACCCAACCTGTGAGTGGGGCAAAAACAAGAGAGGGCCCATGAGTCAATTCGAATGTTTCTTTTATATAAAAAGTGACCCGTGCATTTGTGCGGCTAGCTTTCCAACACGTTTTTTGGTATTAAGTAACAACTTAGATGGTTTAGAATATCTTTTATATAATATTTGGGATATATATGTTTTTAAGATGAATATTTAAAATAATAATAAAATTTTGAAGCTAAAATACATCTTGAGGAATCTTGAAAAATGTAATTGGACGTTAATGTTTGATTAAAAAAATCAATCCAAGCATGATACGTTGTATGGGCCTTAGAAACGTAATAATCAAAAACACTTTCACGGAGAAAATAGCTCAACTCCATACGCCCCGTAGTTTGAACATATATCCCGAGTAGTGTTCTCAATAGTAACTCCTACTTATCTACTAATTCTTGCATGTTGCACGATTTCTTTCTTCTCCTTTCCAAATTCAATTGGCATGTGACTATGTAAGAGATATACTAATTTTTCCTCTTATGGAGACTATTTGGATAGGGGGACTTGGATGAAATCCTTGGATTTAGTTCAACAAATTTCTGAAGAAATCATCTCATCCAAACACCATCTTATGGCTTAAGTACTCCTGCCGGAGTAGTTTAGTTGACGTCTGTGCGTGTGCTGGTTGACGCCGAATTGATATGCAACTACTTCAAGAAAACTTCACTACTACAAAACAGGCTATAGTAGACGCCATCATCACGCATTTTCATTCGAACCGCTCGTGTTGGGTCGCTTCGACCCGCTGGTGGCATAAGCCGACTATCACGACGGTATTTTTAGAACCGCTCGTGATAGTCATCTATCACTGCACGGTTGATGAATAGAACTGCTCGGAACTATCACGCATTTGTTCTATTAACCAACCGCTTGTGATAATCCCCTAATCACGCACGGTTTTAGGTTACAATCGTGCTCAGTAATATCACTGCAGCGGTTCTAATGTAGAACCGCTCAGGAAAGTTAGTTATCACGCACGGTTATTAATAAGAACCGCTCAGGATATCTCTTCGCCGCTGCGGCCAGGTCCATCAAGACCGCAGATCAGCCGCCTCTCTCGCCATCGCCTTGGAGCAACCCGTCCCTTCACTGGCTCCACACTTAGATCTGCTCCAACATATACTTGTCGCTTGTCTCTAGGCGCCACACTTCAAGCATCGATGGGATGAGGAGCTCCTACTAAGGGCAAATAGTTATAGGAACTTCACCTCCAAACTTTTTTTTTTCATTTTGAATTTTCATATATATAGCCAAACAACGGCTACCGCTACTAAAAAGATTAAAAAATTAGAAACCTATCTAGTGGCGGAGGTAGGCTGCTATCTCCGTCTTCAATATTTCATAGGCGGCGGCGTCGGAGGCGGACGGTTCATGATCGAACGAAGTCTGAAATGCGCCCACCGCCGACTCGCTTCGCTCGAATGTCTCCCAAGACCTCGGATCGTTGAACTAAGAAGAATTGAGCCCATAGGCTCTCTTCTCTTGTTTGAGGGGTCTCGGCTCGGTCGACTCGACGCCGCCGCTCGACATAGCCCAAGTGACAAGCAGCGCCCCGAGACGTAACGCTATTTTGGAGGACCACGCCGACGACGCGATAAACTCGCCGAAGTGGGAGATCACCGGAAGACACGGCGGAGGAGGATGTCAAGATGGCGGAAGGTGGCTGCCACCCGCTTCCGCAAATTCTCGATGGAGGAGTGAAGACATTGTTGAAATAGTGTTCTTCCAGAAGAGACGACTCAACGTCATACAAAGAGAGGTGCGTGTGCACAAATGCGCTGCATGTAAGAGGAGGCAGCCATTTTGCTTTTGTGGAGAAAGGGGATCAAGGAGGTTGTGTGAAATACATTGTAGAAGGGGACACATCTATATATAGAACACGTTCTAAGGTTGGAACGGGAGACGAAGAGATATTTGGGGAGCTGTACATACGACATTGGAAAATGAAGAGATGAAGCCGCGTTGCAGATCGTGGAAACTAAGAGACACATGCGGAAAATGAAGACGAAGAGACATGGGAAAATGAAGAGTGTTATCACGCACGGTTCAGAGTATAACCGCTCGTGGAAAATGAATCACGACGGTTCTAATTACAAACCGCTCGATACGCTCATATCACGTATGGTTGTATTATAGAACCGCTGGGATACGTTCATATCACGTGCACGGTTGTATTATAGAACCGCTCGATACGTTCATATCACGCACGGTTGTATTATAGAACCGCTCGTGATATCATCCGCACGGTTCTCATTAGAAACCGCCTCGGATATACTTTTTATAAGGCGGAAACGCTAGGGTTTTGCTCTCACTTGTCACTTCCTCTCCCGCCCTTAGGCTCTCGGCGCTTGTTTGCCTCCTCTAGGGTTTAGGGCTCAGCCTGTAGTTCACCGACTGACGACCTCGGCCGCCGCCGAAACCTCGGCGCTGACCTCGGTGCCGCCGCCCCGACCTCGGCGCGCCGACCCTCTGGCCAGGCCGACCTGTGCCGCCAAGACTGACCTCGGCGCCCCATTCACCTCCCCGTCAGAAGCCCGACGTCGCCGCCCCGACCTCGACGCCAGCCGTCCTGCTCCCGTGTCGGCCTCCTCCCTCAGACAAGCCTTCTCCCGCCGCCTCCTCCTCCCTCAGCACCAGCCTTCTCTCCGCCGTCCTCCTCCCGTGTCGGCCTCCTCCTTGCACCGTGAGTTCTTGTGCGCATCCTCTCTGTGAGTATTGCTCCTCTGTGGGCGCTCGCTTTGTTGATCAAGGCTTTGTTGACATGCTATGTGATGAACTCGTCTTATATCGAGATTGAATGTGATAGTTAGTTCATACTTGAGCTCTATTGTATTACTTGCTACCGTCAATATGATCTAATGTTAATTGGTTACTTTCGGTTGAGCTCATTGTTACATTGTAAATTGATCGCTGGGCTTTGTTGACATGCTCGTGATGAACTCTGTCTTATACTGAGATTGAATGTGATAGTTAGTTCGTACTTGAGCTCTATTGTATTACTTGCTACTGTCAATATGATCTAATGTTAATTGGTTACTTTTGATTGAGCTCATTGTTCAAGGTAAATTGATCGCTGGGCTTTGTTGACATGCTCTGTGATGAACTCGCCTTATAATCGAGATTGAATGTGATAGTTATTTCATACTTGAGCTCTATTGTATTACTTGCTACCGTCAATATGATGTAATGTTAATTGGTTACTTTCGTTGAGCTCATCGCTCGCATTTGTAAATTGATCGGTGGGCTTTGTTCACATGCTCTGTGATGAACTCGCCTTATACCGAGATTGAATGTGATATTAAGAACCGCCTCATGATTCCTTTGCATTTCTTAGAGAAGCCGTAGATTAAGGAGTGTTAGAATAGGAGCAGTGGAGACGGTGAGCCCTAGAGCATTAAACCTTTGCTTAGCATTTTCTTCGTCGATCTCGACACACTTGAGTGTACCTTTTGCTTTATGCCAATCCTCCACGGCATAAAGCAAATGGTACACTCCAAAGGTGTCGGCTCGGCGAAGTAGGCTCAGCAAAGATAGGCTCGGGCAAAAGATTTGTATCACTAGTTTTATCTATACAAAGATCACAAGAGAAGCTGGTGGATTAAGGAGTGTTAGAATAGGAGCAGTGGAGGCGGTGAGCCCTAGAGCATTAAACCTTTGCTTAGCATTTTTTTTCGTCGATCTCGACACACGAAAGTGTACCTTTGCTTCGTGCTAATCCTCCACGGCACAACGCAAGTGGTACACTCTAGTGTGTCAACTTTTCATTTGCCATCTTCATCTCTATAGTCAACCTCTCGCATTTCTTCCCGAGATTAATTGTTTCATATTTATGCCGGAATGTTAGTAGTCCAGATGAGCTCATTCAACTTTTCATTTGCCATCTTGATCTCCATAGTCAACCTCTCGATTTCTTCCCGAGAGCAAGTAAGTGCGATGGCAGAGGCACTGCCTTCGCCACCGCCACCGACGCCAAGCAGATGGAAGAGGCGCCGACGAGGCCGCCAACACCGAGCCCTTGCAGATGGAAGAGGCGCCAACGAGGCCACCGACACCGACGCCGCAGATGGAAGAGGCGCTAACGAGGCCGTCACCACCGCCGACGGTAATGACACTGAAGCGAGATGGCAGAGGACAATCAAAATGCCTACGGGCCGACCGTCATCACGGAGGTCGGTGACTTTGGGGTCCCTTGAGTCCCAAGAGATCGCCAAGTAGATTCCGACCACTGCGGGATACTTGTAAGGAACGGGTCCTCATCACCACACCAAGGTGGAAGGACTCGATTAAAGAAGCGAAGGCGCTATAGGACAGAACTTTCGAGAAGTTCACTATTCCGTATAATATGTGGCACGCTGCGGCGACGGACGGCGATGCTCACGATAGGTAAATCGTGGAGGACCTTCAAGAGCCTTCTTGTCACGGTACATGAACACGGGTCGACGCCTTTCAAGTAAAGATGATTCTTGACGGGAAGCATGGGACACCTTTGTGGCTATGAAAACGACGGCCGAATTTAAGAAGCAAAGTGCGGCGCACAAAGCTCTCCGGACATCTAAACACTCACCAAGACAGACTGCAACCACTGGCACGCTGGTAAATACGAGGAATGGGCGGCGGAGAAGGAGAACCCGTTTTCGATGTCACGAGACCCGCGCTCCCTAAATTTGGTTAAAAGCGAGGGCAAAAGTCTCGTCTTCGGCAAGATCTCCTTCACAAACCCGCAGACTGGGAAGTGTCCCAACGTGTGGTAAATATGTCGAACTACTAAGTTGTTAATAAGTCCATAACTTCATAGTGCCTATAATAACGTGATGACCTCTTGCAAGCAGGACTTGATCGCCTAAGCTTCTCAAGGCTCCTTCCATGCGCATAGGAGAAGGATATACTATCTACGGCCTTGGGAAATAAGGAGCACCTGGTCGCACGCGAGGCCTTGGGGTTAACGTATCTTTGGAGTCATGGATTCGCGGACAACTTCTCGCACGATAGGACTAGGAAGAGATCCAAGGTCGAGCACGACAACCGGGTTGGTACAGATGCTTACTAACCAATTTCAAGTACAGATGGCAAGATTGCAGAGTCAAATGGATATACTCATGACCCAATGGCCGCAAGTCGCCTCGCTTAATTCGAAGGCAAATCGCCGACGACGCCGAGTAGCGCCGTGGTTCACAAGATAATTGTGAACATGACGACGTCCGACACCGATAGATTTACATCAAGGTAACGTACATCTATCGAATGCACCAAAGATAGACCTATAGGACGCCTTAGCTAATTGCGATCGCTTTGTAGGAGCCGACGCTCAGAAGCTCCAAATGAGGATGGATGGGTCCTTTGTATTGAGGTCGCGCAGGGATGGTGTATCCATACGAGGAAGGGGCAAGGCAAAGACGGGTATACTAGCCGGGCGCACGGCTACGCCAGGTCCGTGGATATGGTACATGTCAATTTCCGAGCCGCCCCGCCAAGATTTGCCCAACGAAGAGATCACAACACTAGGGATGCCGCCCTCTTTATCCAATGGCCCAAGAAGGACATCACCCGACCCAAAGAAGGCCGCTTATCCGACATGACCATTCCTCTCCAACGGACCTCGATGACTCTACCTCATGTTTCGCCAAGGCCACCTCTTCGATTCCCGTGGAGAAGACGCCGGCGAACAGCAAAAGCGCGCCGACATATCGCCTTCGAAGTCGTCTCACAAGAAGACGCCGCCAATCGCTAAGGCCAAATCGAAATCAACGAACGCATAAAGCGCCCCCAACTCGAAGTCCGCGATACCCGGAAGTCCGCGATACCGGGAACTACATCATCGAAAACCGCAGTTCGACGCAGATAATGCACGCCTGGAAATGCTTGTCGCTTTGCATGCCCGGTACTTGCACAAGACCCAAAAGAAGGGTGCGACATCGAATCATCGCCGATACGAGGACAAGCATTTCTTCAACGGATGAGGTACTTCGTCAGGCTTCAACGCCTCGAATCGACTATACCTATATATGTAATTCTATTTTTGCAAAGGCCGCCAAAGAAAAAGAGGATGAGTTATGTGCAATCTATACCGCTATCATATGCAGCTAATCCTTAGAGCTAGGAAGAAGGATCCTGAGGTTTGTTAATCTCCAAATAATTATTTCCTAATTATAAATTTAAATATGTATAGCTTACCACTTTACTCTTAATTGGTAGCGACATGTGTCTGGATTTACAATGTGATTCACTGCTATGAAGAGATCAAGGACATTCGAGGAAGCTCGCACCTTTATCAACACGTAAATCATTAACGACAATGGAGAGTTTCACTCCGTCGCCAACCAAGAGCATCACCCCGCCGACACCTCTCAACGTAAACAATTGTAATCTAGTTGTAAGTATAGCGACAATACTTGAACAAATGCGATCTTTGTAATTTATTTTGAGTAATGATCACTTTGAGTTGTCAACAATTGATAGAATGAATCTGCTTTTGTGCATGCTTGAATCTTTTTGTGCATGCCGCTTGTTTTCAGAGGGCATGGCTAGCAATTCCCGAGGCTAGCCAGAAAACAAAGATAATTGTGGCGAGGGTATGAGCTATCACAGACGGTTTTTAGTTAAAACCGTCTGTGACGGCTAGTATCACAGACGGTTTCGATTAAAAACCGTCTGTGATCCGACAATATCACAGACGGTTATAAAAACAAACCATCTGTGATCCGAGAATATCACAGACGGTTCCAAATAAAAGCCGTCTGTGATATTCTCGTATCACAGACGGTTTTTATTGAGAACCGTCTGTGATATTCTCGGATCACAGACGGTTTTTAATCAAAACCGCTCGTGATACTAGCCGCCACAGATGGTTTTTAGTAAAACCGCTCGTGATGGTTCGCTTCACGATGGTTTTTACCGCTCGTGATAATATCCTCGTTATCACGCATCAACTAATATAGACGGTTCGGAAACTGCTCGTGATGACGGTTTCAACCGCTCGTGATGTGGCTTCCTGTAGTAGTGCTTGTTCCAATCTCCAAACTCTTTCTGCACAGGAAATGTCGTGATAGCTTCAAAACCAAAGCGCAGGAGATTTTGTACGACGATATGAGAATTATATTATTATCCGCAAATATGTCCTTAAATTCCGCTTGAAATCACTTCGAATGCATGTGACACCAGCAAGTTAGAAGATCTCTTCATCATCCACCAACTTTAAGGTTGAATTCCCAGCTAATCTGCATGACACCCTATTGATCTACATAGCATATGATTTCCCTCTCTGTAGAATATCCACCGTATATTCAAATTGGAGTTGAGTTGTATCTACTATTCTAATATATCTAATGTTTTATAGATGATTAATCTACACCACAATAGTCACTACTACAGAAAAGGTCTTCACGGACGGTTCAAAAACTTCTTCGTGAGCCGTCTGAGTTTATGGGTCAATGATGGTATGAGGTCATCACAGACGGTTTTCGAACTGTCTGTGATGCATACTATCACTAACGGTTATTAACTCGTAATAGTTCAGGATAGCCGACTATCACAAACGGTTTATAGATAAAACCGCTCGTGATAGCTACGTAATACGCAGCGGTTGGTATATAGTTGGAACCGTTTATGATAGCCTCTTTTTCATTTTCAGCGATGGCGCTTTTGCCTTTAAAAACCGCTTCGTGTGTGTGTGTGTGTGTATATATATATATATATATACGAAGCCGGTTTAAAGGCAAAAGCAGCCACTGCTTGGAGATTTTGTAGAGAAGAGATCAAGAATAGAGAAGAGTGGAGACGGGCTCGGGGAGGAGGTGGCCACTGCTTTGGAAAAACTCTCACAAGGATTGAGAATCTAGGTTATCAAAAGAAAAAAACATGTTAGTGCATGGTCAGAAGAAATTGGAATATGAGTGGTTCATGGATAATACTTGAATGCAAGTCCAGCGAAACATATAAAATATGTTGAAACAAATAATTAAGACTCAGACAATTACAATCACATCTTGCTCAAGTATTTTAATACCGAGCGCAAATTTCTTCATACTTAATAAGAAGACCACAAACTTCTGTAAAAAGAACATGAATGGTAATAAGATAACAATATATGATAAGTTGACGATATCATGTTAGGATGTAAAAAAGAGTTTTCTTAATGGTTAACTTTCTATCTATAAAGCAGATAAGAGTAGCAACCTGTAGAAACTCACCTCTATCCATGTAGAAGTTCGTTTACATTCATATGTGCAAACTATGTGCATGCATTTTGATTCCATAGATTCAATAAGCTTTTATTCCAAAATTATTCATATACAGTTCATCCTATTGTCTCTGGAGATTCATTTCATATCTCATCAGTGAACACAACTAGTAATATTTGCGGTTTTCATGTCACACATGACAATTTGGTTTCATAGGATTATGAATGGATGCTAGGAAATTGTAAAAGCATGTTAGATGACTTAATTTTAGAGAATTCATACCACGAAAGATAGAAGGCAATCGACAGCATCAATTATGAAAAACACAAACAACTCACGAAGGGATGGAAATTGGCGGCGGCTTGGGCTCGGGGAGGAGGTGGTGGGCTCGGGGGAGGAGGCGCGTCGGACTAGAGGAGGAGGCAGCGGCTCGTGCTCGGGGAGGAGGAGGCGCCGTCAAGGAAGCCAACGACGTCTCTCAGGGAGTGCGTCGGGCTCGAGGGAGGAGGGGCACCGGGTTTGGGAAGGCGGTGGCTCAGGCACGGGGAGGAGGCGGCGGGCTTGGGAGAGGAGGCGCGCTAAGTAGCTCAAGGAGGAGGCGGCGCTGGGCTCTGGAAGATGTGGGAGTCCGAACCCTAGCGCCATGCGATTTAAACTAATCGCTTGAGTAGGGGGTGTGGGCAAACCCTAGAGTCCGAATATAAATAGTTGACATCATGATGGTTCCAATATAGAACTGCTCGTGATAGTACCCATCACTGCATTTGCCCCAATATAGAACTGTCTGTGATATGATGTGAGAGCCGACAGGCGATTTAATTTGTAATACTTAACATTTCCATTGGTCTTAGCATTACAAATCAAATTTCCCCACTCTCGGTGTATATGTACTTCCTAGAACTACAGTACACATGCACCTTGCAAAATTTAAGTATAACTCCATACACAAGGTTTTACATTATTGAAGTATTCGTAATTTACAACATATTTAACATACAACTAAGATTCCATACAAAAGGTAAAGTCTGCAGCGGAAACACCTGCCATAAGATGTCTATAAACAAAAGTCAACTGGCTCACTTTACCCACAAGGCAACTGACCGAAAACGCCCAAGCTAGTCGTCGAGAGTGTAGTCAGCCTCAAACTCGTTAACCCCTTGGGGGTAACCTCCTCTGCAATAAACAAACAATGCAATTGATTACAAAAACGTACTCAGTAAGACTTACAATTAACAAACCTATACATAGCTACATACAAGCTTAAATCAACGGAGATGGCTATAGAGTTCATTTTTAGCGTAGCCACGCTTTATTTGCAATAGTGTAATAGATTGAAGGCAATTTGTTAAAACAAATTTTAATTGTTCAAATATTAAAGAGACAATAATTAGACATAAACAACATCCTAGAGGTGACTTCCCACAGCCACCACAATAATAGCATGAATTACCCATTCGTACCGCCCATAACAAGTTTTATCAAAATGTTATAGTCTAACTCTGGAAAGACCTTCCCAAGCGTGTCCATAACCAATGATGTGGCTATTAGAATAGATTAAACTCTGTAGGGGTGTGCAACTTTACCCACATGTCAGACCGCTCCTTTTGCCACCGGATAAAGAACACTTTCGAAGGTATGTCGGCAGAGCTAAGTCCTACGAGACATTTTCCAATGGAATGAGCTAATTAAGAGTCGCACGATAGTTAACCTCTATGAACCGCCCATCCCGGCTCCCACAGAGACCCATACATTGTGTCGGGCATTGGCCCACCAGAGTAATCGCCTAATGCTCCTAAGTAGGGAACCTACCCTAACCCACCCGCACATGCCCTACACAATATAACATATTTCTTTTATCCACCTACACCTACCACTAGCGATTCATTAATTAACACTTCCCTGTGAGTACTAAGTCAAGAGGGTTCCCAATACCCTCATGTGGATGCACGCATAATGCTTGGTTTAGTGGGACGAGCTGCTCGTCCTTGTTGACTCCTGCACACAACCACACACCCAATAATCACACCATCATCCTTGTGCCCAAATCTAAATCCTTTTTGTTTTCAGTTTTCAGTTTTTTCAAATATGATATATTCATGAGTACCCTGACTCAAGTATTTAAAATGATGTTGTAATGACCATCGCCAAAACGTTGATCCCAAGGCTATCGTTCTAAGCATGGCTAAGCGACAACAACTCGTATACTAAAATATAAAGTGACTAGAGCCCATCCATCGAGCTCTAAATTACAACAAAAATAGACATAGGCTCAGTGGTAAAGGATGGATATTTACCTACAGTTCAAGTAACTACTCAGGTTGACTATCGCGAACTGAGAAAATATTTGACAACATAGTATGCATACATACAGTTGAAAATTGAAATATTAGCATGCGCAAATGATACGATCAACGTGCATCAAAGGAAAACTGCTTGCCTTACTAAATATAGTCGTCTGACTGCTAAGGATTACTCTCGCAAATACCTGAATCGTCGTAATCTATCGATTGAGCAAAAGAGCGAATAACACCAAAAATAACCAAACACCAAAAATAACCAAAATTCAATTTCATCAAACATGCATACATCACAGATAGAGAATGATATTTAAAGGATTTTAGATGAAAGTTTTAGTTCAAAATGAATTTATTTGGTTTCTAAGTGCTTAACAAGTTAAAGGCATAATTGTGTAATTATCAAAATTTTATAAAATAGAGTCATACATCAAATTTATACCAAGTTAAAGTACAGGAAAAATAAGAATTAACAAAATTAATTTCACTCTATTTGGAGTTAGGATGAAATACTTATGGATTTTTAAGTTTAAACCATTTTCTCGTAGTAAAAACAATTCCTTTTAATTAACCAACATTTCTGGAATAGAAACAAACTTGAAATCTATTCCATTAAAAATTAAACTAAAAAGGAAACTAACAAAATTTGTTTCACTTAATTTGAAGCTAAAATTAATTAGTTATGAATTTTCTAAGTTAAATGAATTTTTAGTGCAAATTTTATTAGTTTCAGAATTCCTAAAAGGGCTAAATACTTTTCCTACCGACGCTGAGCTAGCCACCGAGTATGATTGGTGGGACCGAGGTCAGGGTTTGAATGGATCAAGCTTTGACCCAACCGCGGCCACGACAACGTCGTAGACATATTCTACGAATACATTTTCGGTTTCTCCAAAACGTAAATTCAAATTATGCTCAAAAGAAATACGCTTTTCATTAGAGAGAACGTACTCCTGCTATTGCGCAAATACTTAACTAGGTGAGAGGGCCCACGTGTCAAAGACTTAGACAGCCTAAATGGTTTCAAATGAATTCCTAATCACGTTTATCACGGTGAGGTCCACATGTCATACAATAGTTAACAAAATGATTAAACGATAAACTTTGATTAACACTTAACCCCACCAGCGACTCGCTGGTGTTTTACCGAGCGTGAGAGCACGGAGGCGAGGTTGGCCAAACGATGAAGGAAGGGCATTCTGGGCTCTAGGAGGGCACGACGGCTGTGATGCACTCACGAACCCAACGGTGACGATCCAAAGGACTCGGCGAGGCCGGGCGCAAGTTTAAGGCGAAGACGAAGACGCGGCTTCCGTGGAGAAGATGCTCCAGGGACCGAGGAGGCTCGGGAAGATGCTCCTCGGTTTTGCCTTGGCGCCAGGAATGAGACGCCCAAAGCCTTGATGGCGGAGGAAGGCGGTAGCGGCCGAAAATGCAACGGCAGTGGCGGCCGTGTTTAGGGAAGAAGTGATTGCGGGCGAGAACAGGCGAGAGGTCCAATGGATTGGCCCAGGAGGTAGATGAAGTCCCAGTGATTCTTCATGAACAGACACACGTGCTTGACGGGCGCTGGACGGGACGCGCGTGGCACACATGCGCGGCGCCAAAGAATAATCGGCTTTAGTGGCGCGTCGGGGATGACAATGCTGACGGGTGGGGCCCGCTCGTCAGCGGCCCGAGGAGAAGCACCGCGAGCCCGAGTCCAGTGTGGTGCAGCATGAGATGGCATGGTCATGTCAAGTCGTGAGGGTCTGGTCAGAGTCGGACTCGAGTTCGGTCCGATCTGAAATAGGGTTTAGGTTTTAGTTTTGACCGAAAAACTAAAAGTTTGACCAAGCTGTTAAAAATAGCAATAAATTTCTAAAAATTCTGAAAATTTTTGTGGGTGTTCTTAGATTCAATTATGACTTAGGAAAATTCATTTCGGCCACTTTTCGTTTTCTATTTTGCTAAAATAAATTCTTTTTCAAATCTGCTTTAGCAACATGACTAGAATTTTAATGAGGTTTAATTAACTTCTAAAAATTTATGAAAAATTAAATTAATCTGTGATAAATAATCTAGTATTTTAAAAATTATTTGTAGAAACTTTTATACACACATTTCTCTGGAATCAAATAGAAACTTGAATTCAAGCTTAAAGTTTGAATTTCAAAGCAAATTTTAGAAACCAAGTGTAAACTTATAGATTTCATCAAAAGTTTTTGAAACCCCCATACTTTTATACACTTGAAACACAAACCAAAATTTGGTATGTTACAACTCTCCCCCCTTACAAGAATCTCGTCCTGAGATTCCGTTCATTCAGAAAAGAAGGACGGAAAGTCTGCACGAAGACGATCCTCTCATTCCCAAGTGGCCTCATCCTCGGCATGATTCGACCACTAAACTTTGAGGAATTTGATGAAATGATTTCTTGTCCTCCGTTCAGCCTCATCAAGGATACGAATAGGATGCTCATGGTAGGTTAGATCTCCTGCACTTCAAGACCTTCCAAATGAGCTTGTTTAGTTGGAACATGAAGGCATTTCTTTAATTGGGACACATGAAATACATTGTGCACCCCTGAAAGTGTATCAGATAATTCCAACTTGTAGGCCATAGCTCCTTTCTTCTCAATAATGCGGAAAGGTCCAACATATCGAGGAGCTAATTTGCCTTTGACGCCAAACCATTGTGTGCCCTTAAAAGGAGAGACATTGAGATAAACAAAATCATTTGGCTCAAAACTCAATTGACGACGACGTCGATCTGCATAGCTCTTTTGTCGCGATTGATCCGTGCACAATCGGTCTTGAACCAATCGAACATGATCTTCAGCCTCTTTGATCGTGTCTGGACCAAAAAGTGGTCTTTCACCGGTCTTAGACCAATTTAACGGGGTCCTATATTTTCTCCCGTATAAGGCTTCAAAGGGTTTCATGTCAAGGCTAGCTTGAAAACTGTTGTTATAAGAGAATTCGGCAAATGACAAGCATTTCTCCCAATTCTTCCCATAGGAAAGAACACAAGCACGGAGCATGTCTTCTAGGATTTGATTGACTCTCTCTGTCTAACCATCAGTCTGAGGTTGAAATGTGGTGCTGAAAGAAAGATGGGTTCCCATGGCCTCTTGCAAACTCTTCCAAAATTAGGAGGTAAAAAGTGAGCCACGATCTGAAACAATCGTCTTCGGTACTCCATGTAAACTCACAATTCTTGAAACATAGATCTCCGCTAATTGGCTCACACGAAGTTTGATCTTGACGGGAAGGAAGTGTGCCACTTTAGTTAGTCGATCAATGACAACCCAAATGGCATCATTTCCTTTGGAGGTTCAGGGCAGATCGGTGATAAAATCCATATCGATCGAGTCCCATTTCCATTCGGGCACTTGCAAAGGTTGAAGAAAATCTGCTGGACATTGATGTTCGGCCTTCACGCGACGGCATATGTCGCACTCCGCAACGAATTTTGCAATCTCTCGCTTCATTTGGGTTCACCAGAGTTTTTGATGGAGATCTTGATACATCTTTGTGGCTCCGGGATGAATGGACAAAGGAGAATCATGGGCTTCACAGAGAATTAAATTCTGCAATTCTATGTCCTTTGGAACAACAAGGCGCTATCCGAACCACACAACACTATGGTCATCTTCTAAGAAACACTTGGCTGTCATATTCTTGATGTTCTGCTTGATTCGGTTCACTCCATCATTCATTTGCTAAACAGTCTTGATTTGATCTTCCAAGGTGGGATGTACTGCTAAGGCAGCGAGATAACCATACTCAACCACCCCTAAGTTGAGCCGCTGAAATTCTTCATGAATAGCAGGTTGTTGCTCCTTGAGTTTCAAAGTATTGCAATAAACCTTTCGGCTTAGTGCATCAGCAACAACATTAGCCTTACCCAGATGATATTGAAGACCCAAGTCATAGTTTTTGATCAACTCCTACCATCTTCTTTGCCGAAGATTCAAATTCGGTTAGGTGAACAAATACTTCAAACTCCTGTGGTCCGAATACACCTCGCAATGATTACCGATGAGGTAATGTCGCCAAATTTTTAGTGCATGAACCACTGTAGCTAGTTCCAAGTCATGAGTTGGATAATTAAGCTCATGAGGTCTCAATTGTCTTGATGCATAGGCTACCACCTTGCCTTCTTGCATAAGAACACAACCGAGTCCTTGACGAGAAGTATCGCAGTAGATATCAAAACTTCGGTGAATATCAGGAAGAACAAGGACTAGAACTGTGGTCAATCTCTTCTTGAGTTCTTGGAAACTCTTCTCGCAATCGGTGGACCACTCAAAGTTCTTGTCCTTCTTGAGCAACTCCGTCATCAACTTTGCGATCTTGGAGAAATTCTCGATAAAGCGACGATAATATCCCGCTAAACTAAGAAAACTCCTCACGTCGGTTACCGATTTAGGCTGCCCCCAAGAGAGCACATCGCTAACCTTGCGAGGATCCATGGCTACGCCTCCTACTGAAAGAACAAGACCCAAGAATGCCACTTCTTTCAACCAAAATTCACACTTGCTGAATTTTGCATACAGCCAATGCTCACACAGCTTCTCCAACACTAACCACAAGTGTTGGGCATGCTCTTCATCATTCTTTGAGTAGATAAGAATGTCATCTATGAAAACAACCACAAACTTATCCAAATACTCTATGAATACTATATTCATAAGATTCATGAAAAGAGCAGGAGCATTTGTCAAGCCGAAGGACATGACGGTATACTCGTACAATCCGTAGCGAGTAGAGAAAGCCATCTTTGGAATATCTTCAAATCTGATTCTGACTTGGTGATAACCCAATCTCAGATCAATTTTGGAGAATACCCGAGCTCTGGTCAATTGATCAAAAAGGTCATCAATCTGGGGCAGTGGGTACTTATTCTTCACTGTCACTTCATAGCGGACGATAATCAACACACGTTTGGAGGGTCTTGTGCTTCTTCTTCACAAAGATTGCCAGACAGCCCCATGGTGATGAGCTAGGGCGAATGAAACCCTTCGCTAAAAGTTCACCAAGTTACTATTTAATTCTTCCAATCATTTGGAGGCATCCAGTATGGCCTCTTCGAGATCGGGGCGGTACCGGGCAACAACTCAATAAAAAACTCAATGTCTCGGGCTGGCGGCATCCCAGGCAATTCTTCAGGAAAGACATCAGGGAAGTCACACACCACTGGTATCTCATGGATCACTGGAGCCGGCTTCGCTTCAAGAGCAAAGAGATGCGGCTCTTGCAATTTTGGCACAATTCCAACTTGCATGCCGAAGAACTTGTGAGAGATATGAATTTCTTGACACAGTCGATTTGTCCCAAGTGTTGAGACAACCAATCTATGTCAAGTATCACATCCAAACTTGCTGATTTAAGAAGAATAAGATTTGCCAGAAACCCCACTCCTTCAATCTCAATAGATACGTCCTGGCACTCGAACTCAGCCCTCATTTCCGATCCTGGGGAATGAACAATAAGAGCGACATAAAGGGATATGGGTAGGCTACGCTAGCTAACAATTCAAAAATTCTACTACGTAAACCAGGATGCCAAGTAAGCAAGAGATCATAGATCGTTACCACCAGACACACAGTGCAGTAGAAGAACCATTGGAGTAGCCTGGTCCAATGAAGAGCGCGTCGATGAAGTGGTCGTAGACGATCGGCCAGCGTCCTCGTGAGTCGATCATCTCCTCTAGCAACCCCTGCAATTCCTTATGAAGATTGCGGATGCTCCTCAAGCGCAACAGCAACCACAGTAGCGCCTCTACAGTATCCACACGTCCAGGGAAGGAACAACCATACGTTGGTGTGCTAGCACCAACTCGCACGGGAAGGCTCTCTCAAGAAGATGGTGGATAGGGTTTTGGTGGAACAACTCGTGTGTTTCTCAATAGCCTTAAGCATCTCCTTATATAGTGCCCATGAAGGATCCTATCCGAACACGTTTTGTTCCAACCCGTAAAGTGTGTGACCCGTTAGGTTTATGTGTAGTCGGTTGTGACTCGGAGCCCTTTCCGATCACGAGTCGTTAGCGGTTTCTAGCAGAACATAATGATTCCCGAATACACACAAATTATATCGGGTGAACCTTAATGCAATATGATCTACGACCAAGTCCATATCACTAACGACCAGCTCGTATCTCTATACAGCCAGTTCATATTTGGTCTTGACCACCAGAACTCCTTATGACCGTGTTTCACCACTTAGTGATCATGTTCGATCAAATTACGACTAGCTCAGATCTCCATACGACTAGTCCGTGATCCGATCGAATCGAAAGACCTTCTCGTGTATTCTCCCTTTGCCTCATGATATCTGGCTGAACTCTAGGTGAGATGTTGTGTTATCCATAGACTGTTCAATACTTTCTCGATCAAGTGTCGGATAACTTCATGTGGTCAAACACTTCGACCATTAGTGGCATGGCCATGCACTTTCCTTATTCGATCACATCAAGGGGCCCAGAGATATCTCTCTTGTTATGTTAGGAGGGGAAAATCCCATATCCGACTAGTCACATTCCTCCGCATGTTTCACAGCATACCCGAAAGCTACCTTTATAACTACCCGCCATTTAGTAGCATTTAGCAACCCGAGTGTACTATTACACATGTAGGAAACCATGTCGATGTCAAGTCTAAGGATTATACATCATCATTGCTTGAGACCAATTGATGACACACGAAATCATAACAATCTCAGCAGTGTCCCAAGGTGGGTCAATCCAACACCATGTTCTCTAACATGTGTCCACATTATTGATTCTATATCCCTATATACATGACCGATGAAACATGGTCATCAATCAATACATGTGCTGGTCAATAGAATCACTGGTGTTTCGACCAGTGACATCCGACCAGAGATACCTTTAGAATGATATCATATAAATTAAAAGAGCTTCACCAACAAGTCACATACTTTTCAATCTTATAACCAATGATTCATCCAAGGAACAGAATAACATTTATTCAATAACTCATAAACATAGACGTGATACAATCATCTCTATGATTGCCTCTAGGGCATATCACTAACAGGACATGCATAGGAGCAATATGAATATCACCACTTGTAGCAAAGGATTGTGACATAAAAGAATGCGGCTTCGAATCAAATAAAACTCA